>PVKB01004541.1:0-52814 GCA_004027205.1 Ctenodactylus gundi
TCCTCTAGGCAAGATGCCTGATGTCCTCTAGGCAGGATGTCAGTGCAACTGATTTGTGCCAAGCCTAGGGATCTATCATGTTTCTTCTCACCTTGAACATGAACCTTGAGACCAATGAGGAAGTTGGTCCTGCCTAAAATCCCTAAAGAATTAAATGTTGGAGGAATGGATCAATGGAAAAGAGAAAAGTAGGCTTGGGAGAAACGTACTTGGCACTTACAGAGCATGTAATCTAACAGGCACCATAGTAAGACTACTGCAATAATATGTCTTCATATAGATGTTTTGTAAATAGAAGTCCACCTAACCAAGAGAGCTGAAATGTATGCAAAGTGTGTGATTAAATGATTCAATAGATCTGGAGAGCACCTGCAGTTTAGAAGATCTCTGCTCATCAACTTGGTTCCCAGATATATTCCACAGAATTATTTTAATGCCAATTGCTGAGAACAAAAGTAAAATCTTATTTTTTTTTATCCCATTGCAAGCCAACTTTCAGGTGATTCTGTTAGAATGTACCCACAGAAATTGCATTTGTCCGTCAGCTCACATACCTGCTTCCTCACTCAGGTAGAAATTGCAGACTTAGTCTGGGCCATTCCAGTCAAGATTGAAAGCTTTCTCCAAAACTTCACTTAACATCTTAAATGTATGCTTTTCAAGTAGATCCCTCTCCAAGAGAATCTTTGGGCAACCCCTTCCCCCCCATGCCAGCCCTTATTCATTGACCTAGTCACTGCTTACCTGATTTTCTTATTTCTTGCTTTTCCTGACCTTACCTCTTCATAAATGCCCAAATTCCTTACTAGCTTCATAGGCAGGACTCAGCTGGGAGCCTGTTAGATTAGAATCTTCTGAGGCAAGATTTCACATGTACTATTCATATTGTTTGACAGATCATTAAAATTTGAGCATCGCCCCTAACTCGCCTCACCTCGTGAGGTTACATACAGCCTGTGCTTTGGCCTAATCTTCTAGCACTCTTCTGGCTTGTTCAGGACTCTGATTCTTTATGTAGTTTTTCCACAGGACGGTGCTTTCCAATCCTTGTTGCACAATGGAAGCACCTGAAGAGCGGTGATTGTTAATTCCTTTCATCAGAAGAGCTCCATTCAAAAGAGCTTGATTTAAATTGTCTAAAATGGACTTTTGGAATGGTATCTTTTGTTAGTACCTTTCAAAAGATTCTAACTGGCAACTGGGTTTGGGAATACTGCTCAAGAACACCCACTTGCAAAGTGGATTCCTGAACCCCCAGAATCTACATCAATGAAATTTAGTAGAAATGCAAATTCTTGGGTGCCATTTGAAGTTTTCTGAACTGGACATCTGAGGGGAAAGAAGGAAACAACAATCAGTGCTTTTCAAAGTTTTTTTCAGATGACTTTGATGAGGGCTAAATGCTTGGAAACAGTGTCACTGAATAGCTCTTGCCACTGAAAGTTATTTGGAAAATAAAATGTGAGTAATGGATGGCCTTTATGCTGGAGTAATAAGCACTTCTTAAAGGGACTGCTTTGAACAAACTAACAAGTTCCAACAGAACATAGGCCTTCAGATGCCTGTAATTTTAGTCAGAATATAACTAAGTATAAGCACAGTGTATATGAACAATCGGGATCTATTGCTCCTAATTGAAGGATTTTTGTACAAACAGGAAAATTAACAGGGGAATCATAACCCTAAAAACAGGACAGAGGTGGGCATGTTGTATCTCTCTAGATTTATTGGAAGATATGACAGAAAAATATCTAGGTGGAAAACTGTAGAGACCCGTAGATGTCACTAACCTATACAAATGTTTCTAAGAATACATCAGGAAAATATTTAATGTATGAATTATAGCTAGCTAGACAAACACAAGAAAGTGAAGAAATTTTCAGGCAGGAAAGTATGGACAAAGGCCCTGTGATACAAAAAATCATGGTATTTTTAATAAAATCACTAACACAAGTATAATGAAACAGCTATTTAAGATGCAAGGTCTGTGGGCTCATCTGTAAGGATTATGGGAAGGTGATTTTACAAGGGAAAATTTAGTAGGACTTGTGACCTTGAAATTCCAATTCAATTCTAAGAGTTTCCTTCCAGATTACTCTTCCTTAATAGAATTTCTCATCTTGTGAGGCCTCATCTATTCCTCATCTCTCTAATTTCCCTTTCCTCATGTAAATGAATGGCACACACTTAATAACAAAAACGTTGAAATGAGGATTTTTATGACATAATACAACCGAAAAGCAGCCGTAGCAATATGTACTGAGAACTTAAAAATGGTGTGTAAAATACTTCATTTCTAACTATAGATCTTTTCTTAGAGGGATACAATTTGAAATTACCTTCTAGGTTCCCAATGCCATAAAAAAAAAGATAATGGATAGCTACAGAATTTTGACAAGGCTTATTTTTTCCTGTTCACTGACGTACCAGGATCTTAATTTTTCCAATTCTACAACTGACAACAAACTCCACCTCCCCTAAATTCAATTTCTGAATCTCAAATTACATCCTCTGAGACAGTGTACCAGGATTGGAATGCGGAACCCAATCTGGCCAATCACTATACTCTTTTTTTCAATCCCAGGCATTGACTGGCTCTGTATGTCACAACATGGCAGGTGATTGAATTGATTAAGTTTTTTTTTCTGAAAAACAAAATCTATAATACAACCAGAAATATTTTGAAAATGGTAATGTAAAGAAGCACAAATTGTCCTACTAGTTACCATAATATCACTGGTTTTATAAACATATAAAATTTAAGTAGTGCAATCTTGGTTAAGAAATACTCTAAGTCAACAGCTTAAGTGTTTATAAACTACTTCTTGTTAAGAAATTTATCTTACCAGAATAGGTCTTTCTAGATAAAACAATAAGGAATTCAGAAACTCAACCAGTTGTATGAAATTTATAAGGACATCACTTAAAAATCACTGAAGAAAACAAAGCTAATTAAAGCAATAGAACATGTCATAAATTATATTAAGAAAATTAGCTACTTGTTTGAGAAATAAGAGATCCTTACTATGTGCTAATTCAAAACTCAATTTTAGATAGTTTAAAACACTAAATGTAAAAATCTGATAAAACAGTGCTTTTCAAATTATTGCTAAATATTATAATGACACTGAGATTTTTTAAATTTTAGGATTTATTATAAACAAATTAAACAAGAATTTGTTGAGTCAAAACTCAAGTGTAGTACTCTTAAAGCCTCTCCCGTATGCTTGACATGTATTTCTGGGTAATAGCCTATTACTAACAATTTCTGGGTATATTTCTTTCTGAGCTCACGATTAGTCCAAAAAAGGAATAGGTTAATAATGGGTAATAACGTTTCATTTTTAGAAAGTTAAATATTGAGGTTAACTATTCAATATTACCAGTTTTCTTGGTGTTTAAACATGGGAAGAAACGATGTTATTTTAAAAAGACATTATAAATTAACAGTCTATTTCCTAAGCTGGCTAAATTAATAGTAGATTTGTAACACTAATGTCTATACTTTTACATTTTAAATATTGTCAGAAGCATCATAATTTTCTGGTCACATAAGCACCAAAGAAAGAATTAAAGAGAAGTGTGAATATTTTTTCTATATAAATAGCCAACCTAGTTAATTACCTATTAGCAAGATAAATAATGGTTTCACCATCACCAGAACCTGGTCGTTCATGTTATAAACATCTACCAGATCCTCCAATTATATTATACTGAACATGGCTGCCATTAGTGTCCCAAAATATAGATGCTGTGGAGTCTTAATACCTAGGCTACTTCCCAACCCACCTATGGAAAAAGCAATTCTCCGACTCAAGCTAAGATATGACCTCTGAATCACTTAATCATAAGCTCCAATTATCACTATTAAGTGATTAGAATCAGCACTTAGGTGGAAACATATCAGTCTTGCCTGCTCAATACAGCTTCAGGGATTTCCTGTTCTTTTTTGACCATAGAGAGATATCCAGCTTAGGGGATAATATCACGGTAAAGGGTCTAGAAATATGGACCGGGCCCTGACATAGGGTACAGGGGGATGCTAGAATGAAGATTGCACAGCAGGATTCAATTATGAGAATCTAAGTCTTAGAAGTCCAGAAAAAAAAAAAAACAGATACAGAAAAACATAAAGACTCTGAGATGTAGCTCTACTACCAAGTTAGCCAGTCAGCCTGCTGGTTTCAAAGATGGTTGTAAAAGACACAGGTTTTCTGGGTCTGAGAAATGGGCTTCATTAATGAGAGAACACAGGACACAGCTTGAGCTTTGTAATCTCATCTGTGACTCTTGTCCCTCAAGTGCCATAGTGGGAAAGGATGGGTCATGTGCAAGTAGATCTAGGACAATGGTGCTCACATGATAACTTTGTACCAAAGTTAAGGAACCTTGAAGCTACAAAATTGTCAATCCATGAGTGGAACTATAACCCAAACAACAGATAAGAAAAATGTAAACAAGTCTGTCCAGCCTTCACCCTGGAAGAAGATATTTCATTAGTACACTATCTTTTGCCTAGGAGGAAGAGACCTGTCTCTATCTTCCAAGGACATTTGTTAAAGAAAAATATTTTTAGAAAGAAAACATAAGAGTATGTTAGTCAGCTTTTCATCACCTTGACCAAATATCTGAGATATTAATTTAAAATAGGAATGGTTTATTCGGTTCATGGTTGCAGAGAAGTCAGTTCATTGTCACCTGACCCCGAAGCAGGAACGGCATGGCAGAGGGTGCAGTGGAGGCAAGTTGCTTATTAAGGGTTGCTAGAAGGCACAGCTGGGCAACTGCACCAGTGGGCAAGGAGTTGGGGCCCTCACTCAGGTCATGCACACCAGAATTCTGCTTCACTAATTCCTTAGATGGCTCCCAATCTACTCAAGTTGAAAAATTCAGCTAACCTTCCACAAAGGAAATGCAGAAATGTCATGACATATTACCCCCAGAAAGGAGGAACAGGAAATAGTACAGAAGATGACAAAATATAACAGAAGACAAAGGATTAGATATAACAAAAATATAACAAAAAGCAGCCAATATTTAAATCCTAGTTTTCCAAGACAGAAAACTAATGCATTGGGTGTTGAAAAAGAAATACGTGTACCTAGAATGCAATGGGACACCTTTCTGCCTCTCTTTACTCAGAAACTAGACTTATGTGTCTGAGTGTAAAAATCAAAGTTAAAGCATCACTCAGAATGCCACATTTTTTACAAGCTGCACAGGAAATTAAATGGTTTTGCTTCCCAAATGTACTTCTATTTTCCTTTTCATTATGGATTTCATTACAGGTGCACAACCCACTAAGAATATTGCCAAAGGATATCATTATTATCTGATGCCTTACAACTCCAATTAAATTTGTCACTTTAAGAATATTGGAGCAGTTGAGGAAGTTCCCTGACACTAAATGGCTCTGGCATTTTCAGCAGTCTTGGTTAGTGCAGCTTTGCACAGAAAACAGCTGGAGAGGTAAGGATACAAAGATGTGCTGATTGCGAGACAAAGAGCCTGAGGCAAATCTAAATTAAACACATTCAATTTTTGTTGCCCCAAGGGACAGCCAATGGGAAATGCACCCTTACCTCCTGAGAATTGAGAAGGCAATAGTGGGAAGAAGGTAGAAGGCTGGACACCTGGGGCCATCCCACAGGACTGCCTTGAAATCCCTTCTTATTCAGAGCAGCCCTGGCTAATTCAGAAGTATGTTCAGCTGGCTTTCCTCAGAATGCTACTGGATGGAAGTATGAGGCAATAACAGCTGCTCACTGGAAAAATGACGTCATGCCACCCAGCCCCGTGTGACAAGCAAGTGGATCAGGGTTGGAGATTGAGCGTGTAAACTGCAAGTAACTGCTGAGGGGGCCCTGCAAGGCTTCGCTCTGAGGCAAATCTCAGTTTTCCAGTGGACAAAATGAACAGGGATTTAGTAGCTTTGTAGTATGCAAAATATCTTTTAGGAAAGCAATGTAATTTTAGAAACAATCTTTACAGACAGCTTGATAGAAGTTAGAACAATGTTTGAAGAAAAAGCCCAGGAAGGCAGGCTTCTGCTTCAACCATAAGGAAAATCCCCTTTGGGAACCAAAAAGACTTAGAGATTCAGACACAGAATCCTGAAAGGGAGCACACCCACAGCATTCTGGGAAATAGCACATACAGGCCATAATTGAAATAAGTATGATTTATTGCTGTTTCAGTGCTCATTTGTTCCTTTTGAAAAGGAACTTAGGGATAGAAAATAGAAACCTAAAGCCATCTCTAGGCAGAACCTATCAGATTAATTTGCTCTTGGGGAGGTTTTCTAAATTACAGGCACTAGAAGGTCACCAACAGAGACAGATGAAAGACAGCAGTAACAAAATGGCTCGAGAGGACTCCTTCATGTACTAAAGTAGAGCAGAGAAAGTCCCGACACTTATGTATTTATGCTATCTTGACCTTTTCTTCTATTTCAGATTCTTATTTTAAATAATTTCTTTGTTCAATTTGCCATATCCATTGTAGAAAGGAGGATGACAACCACACCTAGAGTGACTGGCAGGTCCTGTGCACTAAAGGCTCGCTTGACTCCACTGTCACATGTGGCTCTAAATGAATGTAACCAGTGATTTTTCATCTTTCTTGAATTTCTATTCAGCTTTTTAGAGAAATCTTGCATTTCAGTTGGAATTAAGAAGCTACTTTAATTTGCTTTAAGAATGTCACATAGAGAGTGTCTTGTATCAAGGACCCAAAAAGCAATAGATGTCCGTGAGGATGTGGAGGAAAAGGAATCCTGTGACCCTGCTGGTGGGGACCGTAAACTGGTATAACCACTATGGAAAGCAGTATGGAGATTCCTCAAAAAACTGAAAATAGATATTCCATTTAACTCAGCAGTATCTCTTCCTAGTATCCATCCAAAAGATTTAAAAGCACCATATAACAGCAGAGGACATGCACATCCATGTTTGTAACAGCACAACTAATCATGGCTAAATCCTGGAAGCTACCAAAATATGCATCAACAGAACAAAGGACTTTCAAAAACATGGTATAAGTACACAATGGAGTATTACTCTGCCATAAAGACGCATGGATGTGGATCATCTGTAGGTAACTGGATACAAGTTGAGAACTTTATGCTTACTGAAGTGAATCAGACAGAGAAAATTAAATATTGCATGGTTTCTCTAATATAAGCAAACCAGAGTGTAAATGAACAATAGAGTCAATTAAGTGAGGTGTCAGGAGTCAGCGGGGAAGAGGTGGGGTGGGAGGCAGGAAGGCGGCAGGGAAGAAATGTGAAGTTGCTTTGACAGATATGTGCACAAACTTCTCAAGTTAAATGCAACCGTTGTGCATTACATACACATACTGGTAAAAAAAAAGGGGGGGTGGGGGTAGGGATAATGCCACAGAGGGGCTGGGGGTGCAGCTCATTGCTTAGAGCACTTTTTAGGAAGCACAATATGCCAGGTCTGATCACTTGGCATTATGTAATATGAGTTCAGGACCAGCCTGAACTACAGAGCAAGATCCTATCTCAAAAAAAAAAAATAAAAATAAAAATAAAAAAAGAGCACTTGTAAGACTGAGGCAGAAGGATTGCCCTAAGTACAAGGACAGCCAGGGCTACTGAGTGAGTTCAGGACCTGCATGGAGTATAGAGCAAGACCCTGTCTCAAAAATTAATTAATTAAATTAAAGAGAATGAACGTATAAGCTAGAAATGCTGAGGACTTGAAAAGCAAAGAACTTCTACATTTCGGTCTCTTTCCTGGTGAGTCACAGTTTAGGAGAGCTAGGGTGTAGACAGTAATGTTCTGCCCAGTTCTGCTAGGAGCCCTCAGCTCCTCTTGCTGTAGACCAATCAGAGCTCAGGAACAAAAGTTTATCCAACAACTCTAAAATGTCAAAAAAAAAGTTTAAGATTAGTGTGGACGCAGCTTAGGTTTTTTGTTTTGTTTTGTTTTTCTTGGTGGTACTAAGGACATTTGCACTGAGCTACATTCCCAGCCCAGCCCAATTTTATTTTTGATTTTGATCCAAAATCTCACTACATTGCTAAGTTGCCCAGGGTGGGCTCAAGCTTGCCATCTTCTGCCTCACCTGATAGGTGGAAAAATCTTTACCCACACTATGCTCTCCATTCTGTAACAGAGGTGTGATATGTTGTCTGTCCCTAGCTATAAACAACACTATAAGTGCTAATGCAGGAAAATTACAAGAAATCAATTTCCATCAAACATTCATTAAAATTTCAGGTTCTGACACTTCAAAAAACCATCTCAGCCATCTTGGTCTATGAATTAGGCCAGTCCATTTTTTCTGAGAGTGTACCTCAGAACACTCAACCACACAAATCATGCACAGGTATCACATAAAAATATACACATAGGAGTTAACACATAGGCTTGGAATTTTAAGAGGTTTTTAACAAAAACCCTGTGATGGTTAATCTTGTCAACTGAATGGAATTAAGAGAAGTAAGAAAAGCCTAGAACATTAGTAGAGCACACTCTGGGTGTGTCTGGGTGTGCCTACCTGGGGGTCATTGGAGACGACTGGCAGGTGAAACAGGATTGTGACAGGAATGGAATGTGAGTGGTGTCACTGAGGAGGTAGGGGCAGATGGTGAACAGGCAGAAGAGAGAAGGAAGCTTGCCAGCACAGGATCCCTGGCTCTCTTACTGTTCTGCATCCTGGCTGCTGTGTGGTGAGCAGCTTCCCTCAGCAGCTTCTGCCCTACAGTTACTGTCTCACTGCAGAATGAAAAGCCTAAAGACCCAAAGCTCTAAAGTCTCTGAAACTGTGACCCAAAATAACTAGTTCCATCTCTAAGTTCATATTCTCAGATATTGGATCATCACAATGAATAACACTTTGGAATAATTCATTTGGCAGGAAGATACAAAAAATATCTTCTCACAGATTCAAAATTCGGTCAGTGTATCTATTAGGCACTGCAAATGCCCTGGGGGTCTCTGTCACATTGCCTCACATAGTCCTCACTACATGTCTTAATTTGGCACGATAATGTCTGTCTCCTATGTTCACTATTTATTTCAAGCCCAGGGTATATTTGGGGCTTAATTAGCATTTGTAGTGACTGAATTTTATCAATAGGATAGAAGGTTGAAGAGAAGCTTTGTCTGTCTCTGTGCCTAATCTCAGAAAATATGTAAAATAATAACTAAAATAGTTACATGCTTTTTTGAACCACCAAATCAGAAATAAATGAAATGATAAGTTTGGGACATGTTTGCTAACTGCAGTGCTACCATCACAGCCACACAATGGACTGTAAATTTAATTTAAATTTATTAATTCTTGCCAACAAATAATAACAGAATAAATGAAGAAGGGAGCCATGTTCTGACAGAGGCCCAGCGTTCTTGCATCAAACGTACAGGCTTTTGCCAACATGACTTTATGGCTTTCCATTAAGACAACTGCTTAGCTTTCATAAAATACTGATTCCAGGGCCACATACCCAGAAATCCCGATGCAGCCAAATTAACAGTATTTCACTGACATGATCCTGTTACCAATGACAGTCAGCATCTGAGAACCTGGATTCTAAATAATAAAAGGCAATTATCAAAGCAGGAGATCTTTTATAATATACTTAGGAAGATACAGAGAACTCTTTGGAAATCACATGCATACCTATGTTTTAAAAATACCTAACAGCTGACTACATATTTATTCACATCATGAAAAGATGTGTGTTTGATGTCAGTATGATTAGAATACACCAAATAAATAGATTTAGAAGTGACTTTAGGTAAGTATAACCAAGATCACAAATTTAAAGACAAAGGTATGGCTCGTCCAAAATAAAAACAAAAAACAAAAACAAAAAAAAAACCAAAATAACAACAAAAAGCAGAACAAACAAGCAAAAATACTGAACATAAACCATGATCATAACTTTGATGGAATTCAACCAGGAAGAATAGAGGATCCACGTCCTGTTTCAGAGAGAACATTACGAATTGTTCTATTTGAAGGAATGCTTTTAAAAGTAAAAATACAAACTCTGAAAAGCCACAAGAGAATGAAACAAAATGTAGAAAATGAATGAACACAGCCTGGAGAACCCTCAGAAGAGGTTCTGAAGGTTTAGCAGGAGGAAGATTGTACAATTCCATGCTCTGAACCTTGGACCATAGAAAAAATCCTCCCAATAGTCTGAATATTCAGGAGAGTTTCAGGAGAGGTAGCACTTTTCCCTTTCCTTGATATTCAAGACAGACTATGCAGGTGAGTAAACATAGCACTATTTGGTCTACCAGGTGACACGGTCTCACAGGAAGAAGAGCAGCTCTTGTAAACTGGGAAATTCATCAGTGCCCTGCCTGGAATGTCCTCCTTACCTCCGACTGCCATCAGCGGTTTGGAAGACCCTCTGAGAAGGACGAAGGTGAGACAGTGAAGAAAAAATGGGTCACATTTTTTCAGGTACATATGTTGTAGAGGCAGCTCCAAAATAGTCCAGTGTTTTGAAATATGAGTGTGGTTAGGCTGAAAGGAGTTTTTTGAGTCCACACTACAGCCAAATCAAAACTTCATATGCTGCTGTCCTTACAGACTCATGTTTGTGTATAAATAGGTAAATAAACCCTATGTGAATTTACCGGCGAACAACGGACATAATAACGGCTCTGGAAGTATGACAGAAATGAAGGGGAACATGAACACACTCTCAGTTTATTGCAATTATTTCCATGAGGGACCCGAGCAGATTCTCTGCTTTGTGTCACAAGATCTGGGCTCTGTTTTCAGTTTCGCAGATGAAACGTTGGCATCTACAACAGAATCACGGTGACTTCACTGGGTTGTGCAGTTGTTTGATTAAGAAATACACTGGAATTCTTTCACATGCGAGGCAGAATTCCTGAAAGATAAGGCTTTCATGTCGCTGCCTTGATCCCCTGGAGAGCTGTTTCTGCTGCTGTCAGGACAGCCATTTATTTTACTACAGTATCCTTAGCTGCTGACAAGCCCACAGCCCTAGGGCACATAAGGCAGCTCCTTCAGCCATCTGCACCAAAGCTGCCTGGAGCAACGGTGGTACCCAGCGGTTGCTTAATGGTGCCTTGTGACAGGGCAGGTATGAAAATATAATTGTACCTGATTTTTAGTGTAAGTTTTTTTCAATTCATGGGAAGCATTGTACTTTGGAGAAGAGCACTTGGGCTTCGACTAAAACACAACTAGATTTCACTCTCGGTTCCTTCACAAATCCTTAGTCAAGGAACTTGAAGAAGTCACTTAACCTCCTTGATCTCCAGTTTCTCCCTTGTAGAATGAGGGTGATTACAGTTACATTAGTTTTCTTTCATAACTTCATAATGACAAAACTAAGGTTATGCACATTAAGGAGCTTGGTAGGTTTATTAGAGGTATGAAAGCAGTCGGTTTTTAATGTCAAGTTATAAATATGAAAATTTTCCATATACTAAAATAGTACCCTTATTAGAAAAGGCAGCAGGGTTCTCAACTAGAAAATTGGTTCAGTTCTGGCTTCCGATCTGTGTCTGGAGTTATCAGCCAGGTAGAGGCTTAAAATCATCCCTGATTCAAGAGGCACTATATTCAGTGATCATCAGGAAAGTAAGTATTAAGGAATATGGTGCAATGAATAGTCTTTTTTTTAATTGATGAGGTGGGATTGACTTTGTCACTCTAAAACTAAAGAAACACATTACTATTATTTTTTCACACCTGATGAGTAATGAGGTTGGTTTTGTGCTTTTGAGTCAACACAATTTAATTATGATTTATAAGTACCAAACACTACAGTGTTATCCATTTTAATCTATATTTTTATTCATTTCTTCTTTAATCATTTGCTTCATTGAGCATTTGCATGGCTAATTTCACTGAATTATTTTAACTACAGAACAGTGGGCTTTTATTTGAACTTTTAAAAATTCTTCCTTATAGAACACTTACAGATTCAAAACAAACTTTAGCTGTGGCAAAGAATCTTTATAACAGTAAATGATAATGATTTCAAGATAGAAGGCAAGACTTTGAAGTCTTTTAAAATTCAGAACAATATTTTAAATATATGTAAGCAGTACCCAGTTTTGTAACCACTACCTGGTCATTTTATTTGCTGCTAATATAAGCATGCATGTTTGGAGGGGGCCATTCATGACTTTGCGACTGTGAAATCATGTAAGAAAAGGTATTCATCAGTGTCTCACACACTAGGAAGGCAGTACTGGTCACATTATGGAAAGCAATGCCAAGAACAGAGTGAGCTATCAGGGAAAAAGAGGAAGTTATGAATTGAAAGTTGATCGCAAAATTTCAAAAAACTTTAGTAACTAGACAGTAGAGTGATAATGGAAAGGAAAAAATACCCTCATGGGTTAAGACAGACTTACTAGGGACAAGACATTGAGAAAATCATTTACCTTCTATGTTATTTGTAGATGCAAGTAACTGCTTATAGTCTGTTGTGAAAGTTAAATGAGTGGACTTGCGAGGAATATGGTGGCTACTTACTCTCCCTGTAGCAAGTATTGTTTTCAAAGTCATCAAAAACCAAACCAAACCAAAATGATATCCTTTAAACAATGAGTGATAACAACAACAACAGAAATGATTTTAGGAACAGACAATATACACATTGATTTGCTAATCATTCTCTTTACATTTTCTAATACACTACAACAACAGAAGTTCTAACACTGTATGATTTGAATCCACTAAATTATTCCATTCACTCTCATGTTCCTTACCCTCCAAATAAGCCCTGCTCCAAGACCATGACTCAGAAATCTACCAAAGTCCAACTAGGAATCACAATGTGGAGGTTTGGGATCAACAAAGTTTGTAAGCCTTCTTACTGAAGTTCATTTTACCTCCAAATTCTTAAAAGATCATGAAGAAAAATCCATATCCTTAATTTTTTTCTAGACAACAGGTAGTTTAAATAGCACTTTGAAAATGCAAATAGAAGACTGAATAAACTGTGAAGCATTTCATGTCTGCAGAACACTCTGTTTCCACCTTGAATAAATAAATCAAGCCCTAAGCACATCACCTTTTGAAGGCAACGGGCCCTTTTGATATGTTCTCACACCAGTCTTTCATGACTGTACTGTGCTAGTGTGGATGCCCAAGATAATAAGACAGGGGATAATTGTCAATAGCAATGCCCTTTCTTCAAGACCAAGCTTTGAAACAAAGTCGATGGTGCCATACATTTATAATAGCTGTGTTAAATTTTAAAGTACAAGGATCTATCAATCCCTGAGAGGGTATGCTAATACAAAGTCTGAAGCTGGCTGTATCTAAATACTCACTTGCACAGCATTCACTTGCTCTAGGTATTTTTTAAATGTTCACAGTCCGCTGCAGTATATGCCTTTCCCTTTCCCCACCAAATTATCTGGCCAAAACAACTTATTCAGATGTTCTCTCTATTATGTTTGTTTTGTAGTGGCGGTAGTGCGAAGCAAGTGTGGATGGGAAAAAAAAAAGGATATCTGGCATTTCCCTTTGAAAATGTCTTCTCTGCTCTGATTTCTGAAGTTGTAGGAAAACAGGTTCCTTAGCATAGCTGAGAAACCAAGGGTTCCTGGTATCTCCTTAAAGTGATCTTCAAGACTAAAATTGTTTTCACCATAATTCTAAGGCATTATTTGACTTTTTGGCTTGGCTGTTATTTGTATTAATGAGGCAGAAGTGATTATAAGTAGAAATGCTGCTACTTTTGACACGATTCAAGAAAGTAGCAGTGAACTGTTCCAGAAGCTTTGGATTTCAAAGCCACATACTTGTAAAGGAGGGCAAATGCTGGTTTCATGTGAGAATCATCTTGCTGATGCTGCAAACAATATTGCTTACACATCTACCCCTGAATACACAACTTAATATTCTGTGAAAAAATGAAGTTTGTACAACACTGTTCTGCTGTATATTGAAGCACAGTGGTTATTTGTAGAAATGTGGCACGTGTTTGATTTTTAAGCCAAATCAGATTCTTTTTTATTAACATGTTTTTATTGAAAGAATAACCAGTAAGCTATGCCTATTGAGAATCAAGTACTTTGTAGACTCTATCTCAAATAAGAATTTGTGGATCTGTCATTTTAATGAAAACAACTGAAAATTCTTAAAGAAAAATTCAAAATCTGCCATTCAGACACTGGAAGCTTCACAGTATTTAGATTTTTCTGATAAGAACAGGTAATGCTAAGAAATATAAATTTAATGCAATTTATGATGTTGTACATCAGCACTTAGAAGATCTATGTAGCCAGTGAACAAGTATTTTTCAAATGGCAAAGGCATGATTACAAAGTCAAATACAAAGGTCCTATGCAAAGTATCACAGAGTGTAAGAAGTTAAGTGACATGGTTTCAGGCACGGTATTGAAACTCTTCTCTAGCAAACAACTTCTTGAGGAGTTCAGATATTGTATCAACAGAATATCCACAAATTATCTTTTAAAAAATCTATAGAAAAACATCACTCACTTCCTCACTTTTTAAAATATTTATTTAGGTGAAATTATATTTTATTTGTACATTTCTATCAAAGCAATTTACTACCACAATTTTGATGCTGAGGAAGACAATAAAAACTAGGTATCTTCTATTGAGTAAAACTTTAATGAAATTTGTAAGAATTAAAACGATTTTATAATTTGCAGTATTTAGAGTGAATATAGTTATATGAGTACAATTCTGGTGACATTAATATTCAAGTTCATTATATTAAAGTAATAAATATTTAAAATTTTTACTACATTCAATTCCTCATGTAACAAGTAACATTAGAAATAGCCACAACAATGAAAGCAATTTGAATTACTAAATTCAATTTTAGAGATTTTTTGAAAAGATGCTCTATAAAGGGATCTTAAAATCAGAAGATTCACAACCTATTGCCTTAACACGAGTACATGTGCTCAATCTATCTTTATGAATTTCAGCAATATAACAATGTTTTAAAGGTATCAATGAGGCATTTACTAATGTCAGAAAAAATCTATTGAGTGACCTTTATCCTAAGGAAAACAGGCACCAACAGTCTTGCTAATATAGATTCATATAAATTATGTGAATAAATCCTGTAAGCTCAGTATGAGAATAATTCTGTAAAGCAATGATACCCATCAAGATAGCAGACATCATTTTTATTCATATAATATTTCTGATGATATCCAATTAGCACATCCATTTTAATGTCCACTGTGTTAATTTTATGTTAAAGAAATTCAATAGTGCTCAATTACATTTGGCTCCAAATTAAATTAGCATTACATGAATTTAATGGGTGTCTTAATTAGGCTATGCCATTAAGAGGATTTTATACAAATTAAATTCCACCTCTGCATGGTTCAACCTTCTTTGTATTAAACACAGGACACATTTTTTTAAACCACGGAGAGCATACAAATATTTTTATATTGCAAACAGAAGAGAAAACAATGATAAATTTAATACAAGTTTAAGCAAGACTCACTTCAGTCAAAATCAGCTTATAGCTTCTGTTTGTCTTCTGGTTGTAATAGAGCTTCCTTTTTGACTAAAATATTACAACCTTACTTTTGACAACATTAACGAATGCTGGTGTGCTCCTCTGAAATTATTTTCATCTTTGGAAAACAAAAATTACTGTATTCAGGTTGGTCAACTTTTTTGGCACAGTTATTCAAGTCCACAGATTTTTGGGAAGTTTTTGTTATCCAATAAAGTTGACAAGGAATCAATTGACAACATAGCAGTCCAACATTTTTTAGTTTTCTTTTGGACTGTTACAATTTTACTAATACTATTGAAGGGTAACATTCACCGAGTCATTTGCCACGTGCCTAGCTATCTACTGTTTATTTTGCATAAATTGTCTATACACCTGAATACATTTTTGCAATGTAGGCATTATTATCCCTAATTCATAAGTTAAATAAAAGAAGCTTATAAAAGCTAAAGAATTTGCTCAAAATCACAGAGGCAGAAAAAACATGCAGATTTCACAATCTATTTGTGTTGTTCTCCTTCACATAATGTCATTTCTTTTTTCCCACTATTTTTATTAATATACATATGTAATACATAGTGTTTACAATGAATTTGGGTATTTCGTGAACATATGTATCATATTAACTTTACAGTCCCTTCTCATTTTTGACCCTCCCACTCCTTCCTTATCCTTTCCCCCAACTCCAGCTATCACTTCATGTGGTTCTACAGAATGTCTGCGTTCTGGGTTTTCCAAGTCTGAGAAACTATACAGGGCTTAACATATTAATCTTCCACACCTAGGTCATTTCACTTAAGTCACCACTCTAACTCAGCTTCCTATTCCTTGAATGGGTCGCAGTAGTTAAATCTTGATGCCTCTTCTCTGAATACAACCAATCCCTTTATTGGGATATTTACCAAAAGTTTTTTTCTACATTTTGCTATATCTTTGTTGTTATTATTAAACCTGGCCTTACCCACCAGCTCACATTAGAAAATAACTACAAGCATGTAGTTCAAAAGAC
Organism: Ctenodactylus gundi; assembly: GCA_004027205.1. Lineage (NCBI taxonomy): Eukaryota > Metazoa > Chordata > Mammalia > Rodentia > Ctenodactylidae > Ctenodactylus > Ctenodactylus gundi. The sequence continues at coordinate 16,500 of PVKB01004541.1, forward strand.
CAGTAAATTTGGGAAAGAAGAGGAAAAAAATTAAATTTCAAATGCCTTCGTTGAATACTGGAAGGTGCATACTTGCACATTCACAGGGTTATCTTTACATCAATCAGTTTTCTTAGGATAAATTTTCATCAGTGACCTAATAAGTGAATTGCTACAATAAAACAAAATTAAAAGTATACCACATTGCTACATTAAATGAATTTAAATCTATACCACACAAATATACTTAAAGTAACAGATATGAAGGCAAATTTAGTTACTTCAGAATTTTTAACTTTCATAACTTATTTACTCATATTTCACTGATTACTAACATTTTGCCAGATTTGGTTTATAATTTTATCTGTCTATCCATCCATATATCCATGCATTTGTATTCTTAGGAGATTTTATGTCAGTTCCCCATGTTGCATTATTAATTAGAAATTATTCTATTTTGCACACTACTATACTATTACTAATAATAATGTTGTGGGGAGATTTCACAGATGTTATAGAAGAAGCTGGACTGTTTTAAAAATATATCAAACAGATGATTTAGTCACCAATTTATTATTTTTTATTACATTTTCTCTTTAGATGTTAGCTTTCCTCCAATCTGTTTTGGTGCTGCTTATGTTTCCGCCTCTCAGAGGATAAAATCACATTCAACATCAAAAAATTGAATTGCTTCATTCAACAAGCTTAAGACTTTATCAATTTGCTACATTAAATGGAATTAAGTCTGTATCACATAAGTATACTACACTTAAAGCAATAGATAAATAGCTATGCTCAATTATTTCATATTTTTTGACTTTCATATATTGTTTATGCACATTTCACTAATAGTTAACATTTTGCCCTGTTTGTTTTTTCCTTTTACCTACCAATTCATCCATAATTTCATGCATAGCCTTAATTTTTTCTCAGCTCTTTCTCCTCTAGCTGTTGTTACTTTTTCTCTGGGGTCATTGGTGTCGCTCGCCTCCCTTTCACTTTGTAAGTTTCCTTTAAGTATTCTCTGTAATACTGGCTTAGTGGCTACAAATTCCTTTAAGCTTTTATGTCATGGAAAGTTTTAATTTCTCCCTTTAAATTAAAAGATATTTTTGCTGGATATAGCAGTCTTGGCTGGCATTTATGTTCTTTTAGTGCTTCGATGACATTGCTCCATGATCTCCTGGCTTTTACAGTCTGGATTAAGAGAGCTACACCAACACATAGCTAAGCTAAAAGCAAGCCTTGAAAAGCAAACAGAGGAGATCATAGAAGAAATATACCAGAATATAATGAAGGCAATACAAGAAATTAGAGAAGAACACAACAGAGATATTAAAAAAAAACTGAGTGCAGATATTCAGGAAGCGAAAATCACACAGGAAATAAAAAGCAACCACATTAAACATCTTCAGAGTAGAATGTCAGACCTAGAACATAAAGTGACTGAGCTGCAACATACAGGCCATGAAGAACACAGAGTAAATAAGAAAGAAAGCGAATCATTACAACGGCTGATAGATGATTCAAGGAAAAAGAACCTAAGAATTATCGGAGTCCAGGAGAAGACTGAGGACAAAACAAAAGGCTTAATGGACAGGCTCAATGAAATTACGGAAGCAAATTTCTCAAATCTAAGGCAAGAAATGAACATGAAACTATTGCAAGCATATAGAACACCAAAAAACTTTGATCAGCTGAGATCCTCATCTCAACACGTAATTAAAATTCTAGAAACCCAACACAAAGAGAAAATACTAAAAGCAGTAAGAGAAAAACAGAAGGGGACCTACAATGTCATTTGAACAGGGCTGTACTGAGGTAGCGGTATGCAGCTGTGCTGCCCTCAGTGAAGAGTGACTCCACCCACAGGTGGCCAGGTGCCTATAGGAGAGTAAGTTCTCTCACTCATTGGCCAATTCATGATAGAAAGATAGGAAAAAAATAACTTAAAAATGGAAGAAAATACTTTCATATGGGCTAGAAAATAAGAGTGAGACGTACTTGTTAAATTGTTTTAACTTCTGAGCAATGGAAGGATTTTATATATTAGAAAAATGAAATCTTACCTAAAAGGAAGAAATACAACAAATGCTAAAATATAAGCAGAATTGCAACTGGAATTTTTTCTATTAGAGAAAAGAGGCCTCTCAGAACCTCCTCCAGATGAGTTTGTAGCCAACACTGCGTCCTCTCCTAAGCCCAGATAACATGACAGAGACAGAAGAACAGGTTGTGGTCCCTGAAGTCTGGGCCCAGTTGTCTTTCCACAGTACAGGGGAAGAAGTAGCTGAAGATGGTGAAAAGTGAGGATAATCCAGTGTGGAGATGCACATTACCCTTCAGTGCCCCCACTCCTTTCTCTTCTCTCTACAAAAACTTATGCATCTATACAGGGCGAGAGAGTGATTGGAGAGAAATGGGCCTCTGTATCTCCTTGATGCTAGCTTTCAATAAATCCTGTTTTTTCTTTTTACTAAAATAAACACTAGCCTTCCACTCAGTCAGTGCAAGCAAATGAACCTAGTACATGGACTTAAGTAGGTAGTAACTGAACCTAATAATTTGATTTACAAGTCATACAAGTTAAATAACTACTTCAAATATTCCTGCAATACTATATTACTTTTACATTTCAGTGGATGATCTTTTAAAAATATATCCACAAAATTTATCTCCCAAGAAGTTGTATACCAATTTTATTTTCAATTTACTTAATAAATATACATACACATACCCAGTTTAAGATAGAGTAAAATGTTCCACTAAATTTAAAGTTCACACAAAAATTACAAGTCAAGATTTTCAGGGTAATAAAAAGAAAAAATATATTAAAAGACAATAATGTTTAATTTGTGCTAAAACTATAGATGCAGTGGTCCGGCTTCCCCCACTAACATCACCAGAAGCAGTAACAGTCAGCAGCAACAAGCATGCCTAGAACCCGTTTTTCTTTCTTTTTTTCTCCATTTTATTGATATGTATAAGCACAAAATTTAAGGTTTACAATGAAGATGAGCATTTTGTGCACATATGTATCTTGTCAAGGTGACAAGGACTTTCCCACTCTCCTTTTGTCCCTTCCCCTACCCACTCCTCCCTCCCTACCCTACCCCTCTTTGTCTGTTTTTCATTTTAAGTTCCATGAGATAGTTGTGATCTAGGTTTCTCATATCAGAGAGACCATTCGATGTTTCACCTTCTGCTTCTGACTCACTTCACTAAGCATGATGTTCTCAAGTTTCTTCCATTTGCCTGCAAAAGCCTCCACGCTACTGGACTTTATAAATGCATAGTATTCCATTGGGTATAAATACCACAGTTTGTGTATCCATTGATTTGTTGATTGGTATTTTGGTGACTTCCATATTTTAGCTATTGTTAGTTGTGCTGCTATGAACATGGGTATACATATATCTCTGTTATGTGTTGTTTTGGCCTCTTTTGGAAATATTCCCAGGAGGGGTGTTGCTGGATTGAAGGGGATATTTATTTCTAGTCTTTTGAGAGCTCTCCATACTGCTTTCCAGAGTGGTTGTACGAATTTACATTCCCACCAGCAGTGCAGGAGGGTTCCTTTCTCCCCACAGCCTTGCCAGCACTGATTACTATTTGACTTGTCCATATAGGCCATTCTCTCTAAAATAAAACGGTCATTTCTACTGATGCAGTAAAAGCCTTTGACAAAATCCAGCATCCTTTTGTGATAAAAACACTGAGAAAAATAGGTATAGAAGGACCCTACCTAAAGTTCATGGAAGCCGTATGTGTTAAGCCTACTGCAAATATCATAGTAAATGGAGAAAAAATGAACTTATTCCTTCTCAAATCAGGAACAAGACAAGGCTGCCCACTCTCACCACTCTTATTCAATATAGTCCTTGAAACACTTGCTATAGCAATCAGATAAGAAAATGAAATAAAGGGAATCTGCATTGGAAAGGAGGAGGTCAAACTTTCCTTTTCTTTCTAAATGTAAGTTTCTATAAAAAGAGCCAGAACTATTTGGAAAATTGGCTGGACCCAAGCCTGTGATTTAGAAATTACTAGGGCATCTTGTCATAAGGAAATAAATATTCACTGGGATCACGTCAAAACTGGAAAAAGGATGGTTTGAGTATACACAATAAAATCTGAAATTGAGATCACACCAAAAGCAGTCATAATGGTAACTAACTGAACCTCTCAATATAAAGTAATATATTTGTGTCCATAATTATGTTTAAGTGGGGAAAAAAGAATGAAAGCAAAACCAGAAGGAAAATATATTTGTAAAACTATTATTTTGTAAATTCATATCATTTCAATTTATTAAATGTCTTATTCCTAATGATGAATAAGACTACTAATTGAAAAGTTATTGGGCAGCAGAATATTCACACAGATTTCTTAATAATTGCAAAGGGAAAGTGAAAAGTTACAATATTAGCAAAGTGAACCCACTTAGATCTCTAATGTCAGGACAAATTATCAGTATACAGTAAGAAAGTATCACTTATTATTATTACAAAAGAGAAAAATAAGAAGTTAGCCTGATGATAATTAATTTCATTTATATGAAATACAGGATATACCGAAAAATGTTGAATTACAAAAATCAGTGTATTATACAATTTATAGAATGCTCTATATAAATAATACTTGAGAATGTTTTAAAATGCAATGTCATAAAAGCAATGAAGAAAAAGAATATTCTAGAATTAAAGAATCTAAGGAGATGAAACTACAAATACGTGAAGATTGAATATAGTTTAAATTAATAACAGTTAAAAAGACATTAAAGCAATATGTACAAAATTTTGTATATGAACAAGACACACTAGGTGATGTGGAACTATTGATAATTTTGTTAGTCCTAATAATGGTAGTGTGGTCCTGCAAGTAACTGTCTTCACTCTTAGGCAGGGCATCGTAAACCTCAGGAGGTATTTAATGCCTATGAAGAAGAGAGGGTACAAAAAGTTATATATGTATGAAAAAATGTTTCCAGCCTTTCTTTCTGATAATCATGAACACTGAGGCATTGTACTTATAAAAAAGACAAATTCCACGTCATTTTCAGATAATGGAAATTCCTAGAGTGTCTAGTTTTAGAAACTATTTATGATTAGGTAGCTGTTGTATTACTCAAAATGCTCAAGTTGTTTAGAAGTAAAACCATCTTCCTTCCTTCAGCTGAAGGTGGCCTTGGACCTGAGAAAAGTGAGCTGGAGGAGACACTTCTGTCCTTCAGTTATCTCCTCCCTTATTCATGGGTCTACTCAGCACACAGTTGGGGAGGGAAAGCTTAGGCCAAAGGTGGTGTCAACTCTGAGAATGGCAAGTGCTTAAACTTAACTCTCAAAGGGACCATGCATGTGGATTTGTCAGATTTGTCAGAAATTCTGTTGTCTAACATGCAATTCTTTCATTGAAGGCAGATGCATTGCTTTGATGTATTTCTCTGTTCTCCTCTCTAGGCATTCAACACCCAATTCTACTGAGATTTCTAGCATACAAGAAAAAGCCCAAGTCTCCCTTCTTCTTTTCTGTCTTCTGTCTTGGCAACATTTGGCCCCTGGAATACATAATCCTTGGTCCAATAGGTTTTGTATATTTAAGAAGTTTTTGTTGCAGCAAACATTTCTTCTGTATGAGAATAGGTACTACTCATCCCAGCTTCAGGGAGACGCACATTAAATTTTCTAAACTCACTCATCAAAGCCCTTTCGCTAGACTTGAAGTTAGGAAAAAGTTTCCCCATCCTGTCTGATGGTGATGAGTGAGGACTTGGAGGTGGGAAGAAAGAGGGGTGCATATATGATCCTTGTAAATCTTTCCTAAATCTTTCTCCTGATCTCTGCAAATTCAATTTTTCAAGTCTCCTTTATAGGATGACTGTCAGCCAAAGGGTGCAAACTGGCCCTTGGCCTCATTGGCAAGTCCCACTTGGGTGACCTGTTCTCTCTCTCTGGAATTTGGGTGGAGCTGTAGCTACTATCTTGGGGTCTAAACCAAGCTTGAAACAGGAAGGATCCTAGCGTAATATAATTTTTATAATAATAATATTTTTATGAATTGATATAGATAATATGATTTTTATAATAATTTGTCTTGCCCTTTGATTATTAAATGGAATGGGATAAGGGATGGGATGAGAATTAAAAATGGAATGAGAAGTTAGGGGACTTTTCCAAGTCAGGCTTTGTTTGCCTTATAATTTCAGAATTTTTTAAGGTTTATTAGTATGGACCAGAAATGGAAAAAATATAAGAACTTGTGGTCTATACCAGCTGTGCCAGCTTTCCTCTGAGCCTTTCAAACAAGGTGTAAATTCATCAGAGCCAGCAGATTTTGAAATAGCATACTTTTTTGCTATATTTATAGGTTACAATAATTTTAACTTCTTAAAATCTAATTACTAATATACATATTTTTAAATTTTAAAACTCAAGGAAAAATAATTGAGAGAACCAGGGGAAAATAATTATTACAGTGAGAATTATTACTATTATTTATATTTTAATCTTCCAAATTTTATCAAGGTTATAGATACTTTTATGTTTATTTGTACATATACATACATTTTACATCACATACATAGTTCCATAGTGTGTTTTATTTTCACTTAATGGTGTGTCAAATATGTTTTTATATATATACATATACATATATACATATATATATATATATATATATATATATATATATATATATAAAATGTGCACACTGCTATTATTCATAGTTTATTAGGTTTTAAAAAGAACCCCCAAAACCGGGGGCTGAGCTCAGTAGTTAAAATGTATGCATAGCATGTGCAAGCCCCTGAGTTCGATTCTGCAACACCATGTAATCTGGGCACAGCTGGGCACATCTGTAAGTAATCCCATTACTCGGAAGGATGAGGCTGGAGAATTACCATGAGTTTGAGGCCAGCCTGGGCTACATACTGAGTTCAGCACTGGCCTGGACTACAGAGCCAGACTCTGCATCAAATAAATAAATAAAAATAAATAAATACCTAAAACCATTACCTGGTGGCCACTGAAGTTATTTTCAGATTTCAAATATCATAAAGAAGTTACTATGAACATTTTTGTATAAATAACATTGAATAATTGATTATTTCCTCGTGCTAGTTCTTAGAGATGCTGGTTCAATGAGTTTACACATTTAAAAGCACGGGCCCATATAGTCCAATCTTCCTTTGGAAATACTTTGTCAGTTGGAACCAGTCCTTCATGTAAACAATTTACCCCTTTCAACCACAGGGTATATTTTTTAAAAAGTTGTTCCTGTGTGTTTTTTATTACTTTTCCCAATTTAATAAAATCTGATATACAATGTCACACTGTGATCATTTAAATTATATCTATTTTAGAACTAACATTAAGCTTGGTATTTTAAACTCGTCAAATATTATTATTAAAGCTAATCTATCAAGTAAGATTTTTTTTTCCTTTTAAACCTCACATTTATAAATCAAATCCAATGTTGTGCTGACAAATAAAAATTCTTTTTATGCTAGGGTCTTTAGTCAGCCTTCATTAAAGCCATTTTAAAAATTTTTAGCAAGGAGAACCTTCAAAAATATTTTAGAAGTGTGATTCTGAGTGTTCTAAAGTTTTTGTCATCAATGAGTCCCAGTGGGCCATTTGTTATGACGTTAGGTAATTCAGCAAAGCTGGCAACTGACCTAACTTAAAAGCGAGGGGAGCGGAGCTTTTAGAAAAATTAAAAATAATATTAACAAACTTCTACTCTAAAACTTTTATCTTATCCATGAGAATACCATGTCATCTTCTTTCCACTATCTATTGCTGTCAAATATGGCTGCACATCCAAAGCACCTGGGGAACTATTTAAAATAATCACATACATGGTGGTGTCTGCCTGTGCGTCATGATAAAGAAACTGTATGCCATCATTCTAAATAACCTTCCAGATTCCTCCTAGCGATTCCCCTTAGGAATCTTGAAAAAAAAAAAGTGAGATTTTTCTGTTTGGCTCAAAGATAAGAAATATGACCCTCTTCCCAACTTTTCACTCTTTTTTTTTTTTTTGCCTTATCCACTTTCTCGTGTATTTCAAAATGTGATGCTAAATAATGGCTTCAAAGAAGGACAAAATGACCTCCTGAGCATTCCAGCCCAGGGCAGTCCTGTTCCCTCCACTCAGCACATCCTGGCAAACGCTACTACTCTTTTTGTCCAACCTATCACGCATGGCTCAGGTGACTGTTCTCCAGAAAGAACTGCAGCTGGATCAGAGAGTTCAACATGAGAGTCAGGCTGTCAGTAAGAATGCACAGGTTGTCAAAGTCCAGATCAATGACTGAGGTTACAAAAGAATCTGAAAATGAAAAGCTCTAGCTAATTATCATAGCTAAGTTGCTCTTTCTAACTTGGTCTTCATGTCTTAATGAAGTTAGTAAAATTTTGAATAAATTTATGTTCTAGTAAAATGATGAGATAATTAGAAATGTTTCATGCTTCAAACTGATGAAAGTCCTACTGATTTAAACCTCAGCAGGGATTACCATTACTGAGAAATTGCTATGCACAAATGTAAATGTCTAATTCAAACTGTAGATACCTTTTTGGGTTTACAAAAAATAAAAAATGAAAAACAAAATGTTAGTATTTAGGGAAAAAAAGACCTTGTCGCATTTAAGTAATAATTATTCAGTTTAGCTCAATACCAGCATCAGAAAAGAAACGTCACTGTCATAAACTTGCTTTATAATTTCCCTACAATTTCTCATTGAATTTAAGTAACAGTGAATGAATAGCAAGTTTAAAAAGTAAGCTATAAATTTCTATATCCATTTCCTTATGTTTCCAAAAGACCTGCTCATTCAAATCTGAAAAAATTCAAACTCTGACAGACATCGAAAGCATCACATTCCATAAAGCCCTAAAAATTGAGAAAGCAGCTCTTTATAGCCATGAAGGCCTTTTTCAGAGAGGCAATATTCATCATGTTTCTGTGGATGGCTTACCAATCCATTTTCAAAATATTCTTTTTTTTTTCTTTTTTAAAAAACTTGCAAATACATTAATTCTAAATTCTATAACACATTAGAGACATGGGGCTTGGGGAATCAATGAGTGTCTATGCCCTCCCCTTTCTCAGAGGTTCAACTCTTTCCTAACTGACCATTGCCCCTCTTTCTACCCTGTCAGTTATTCTGGGGCCTTTTTATGCCATTATTTTTTGTGGATTTCCTACGAATTCATAGTCAGTCTTTTGTGTTTGATCCATTTCACTCACCATTACTGACTTAAAGTGGCCTCATTTTCATTCAAAAGCTTCATATCTGTATTTCTCTATGGCTGTACAGTATTCTACTGTGTATATGTACCACATATTCTTTAATCATTCCTCTATTGATGCACAGGTAGGTTGTTTCTAGGATTTGGCTCTTATGAATTGAGCTGCTATAAACATAGATATGCATATATCTTTTTGATATGCTGACTATTTCTTTTTGGAACATGCCCAATAGAGAATTAGCCAGATCAAATGAAATTTCTATTCTCATCTTTCTCAGGAACCTCCAGACTGCTTTAGATAATGGTTGTACCAGACTGCATTCCCATCAGCAGTGGAGTAGAGTTCCTTTTTTCCACACCCTTGCCAACAATTGTTTTTTGAGTTCTTGATGTAGGCCATTCTCACTAGAGTGAGGTGAAACCTCAATATTGTTTTTATTTGAATTTTTTTGATGGTCAATAATGAAGAACACTTTTTCATTTGCTTTTTGGCCACTTCTATTTCTTATTCTGAGAAGCTTCTTATCATTTTAGTTTCCTAATTCTTGATGGAATAATTTATTTTATGGTGTTTTATGTTTCTGAGTTCTTCATATATTCTAGATATTAATCCTTTTGCTGATGCATTACTGGCAGATATTTTTCTCACTGTGTGGTTGCCTCTTCACCTGTTGATTGTTTCTTTTTTCTGTGCAAAAGCTTTTTATTTTAACATAGTCTCATTTGTTGCTGAGATGTCTTGTGTAGCTGATGATATGTTCAGAAAATCCTTTTCTGTCCCTATGTCTTCTAGGTTTTTACCTACTTTTTTATTCCAGAAGGTTTAGTGTTTCTGTCTTGACGTCTACTTCTGTGATCCATTTTGATCTGATTTTAGTGTGTGGAGACAGATATGGGACTAGTTTCATTCTCCTTCATATAGATATCCATGTATCCCAGTATCACTTGTTGAAGATGCTGGCTTTTCTCCAGTGGATTGGCCCCTTTGTCAAAATCAGTTGATTGAGGGTGTTTGGGTTTGTTTCAGTATCCTCAACTTTGTTCCAGTGGTCCATCTGTTTATTATTATACCAGTACCATATAGATTTAATCACTGTTGCTTTTTACCATTTTTTGAAGTGTGAGATTGTGATTCCTCCAGGTTAGTCCTTGTTATATAGAATTGCTTTAGAAATTTTGTGTCTTTTCTGTTTCCACATAAATTTTAAAGTTGTTTGTTCTAGTTCTGTGAATAATGTAGTTGGTGTTTTGATTGGTATTGCATTGAATCTGTATAGTAGCTTTAGAAGTCCAGCCATTATTGGTGTAGAGGAATGCTGTTGATTTGTGGGTATTGATGTTGCAACCTGCTAATTTGCTGAATTTATTTATTAGCTGTAAGAGTCTTTGGGTGGAGTTTTTGGGTCTTCTATGTAGAGTACCATGTCATCTTCAAATAGGGATGTCTTTATTTCTTCCTTTCTAATTTGTATTCCTTTTATTCCTTTCTCTTGCCTGATGGCTCTTGCCGATATTTCAAGCACTATGTTGCACAGTAGGGATGATAGTGGCTACCCTTGTCTTTTTCCTGAATTTACCATGGATGCTTTCAGTCGTTCTCCGTGTAGGATTATATTGGCCAAGGAATTGTTGTAAATAGCTTGAATCATGTTGAGATACGCTACCTCTATTCTTATTTTGTTCAGAGTCTTTATCAAAAATAGGTATTGGATTTTGTCAAATGCTCTTTTTAAACAATTGAGATAATCATATGATTTTTACCTTTGAATCTGTTAATGTGATGTTGAATGATCCTGAATGTCTGGAATGAAGTCCACTTGGTCATAGTATACAATCTTCTTTATGATTTGCTGCATTCTGTTAGCAAAGATTTTTTTTTTCTTCTAACTGTGGCCTTGTTTCTATCTGCCCGAGTCTCACAGCTCATCTCCTCTAGTAGACTTCTCAATTACTATAGAAGACCACAGAGCCCCCTTAAGGTCCAGTGCCTTGTGGATCATTTTGGCAGCATGCTTGCCAGGTTCGGTTTACCTCAAGGAAAGCCACCTCTGCAGGAAGATTTCTCATTTCTTTGGAAGGAAGCCTTTTAACAAGATAAGAGTCATTCCAATGAGCAAGGGGAGCAAAATGTAAAGGCAGCATTTTCTACTGAGCAGGGAACTATTTAGTGGTAAGTGCATCCTGGGACCATACTGCTCTGGTTACAGAAGATAACTTCAGATCAAATGTTCCATATGCCAACAAATCATATCTCTTCTCTGAGAAGCTGAATCATGATAATATTTAGTGTGTTTTCTCTTCTTTATACCTCAAGAGGCAAATTTTTAACCCAATTTGTGAACAATACTTACTAAAGTATTTATACCCATGTGACCAAATTAGAACTTGCTACTGCTGTGAAAAATAAAGATAATGCTTAGATTTCCTTTTGAAAAAGCCTTATTGGCTCATTGTGAGACTGTTAATAATGCACACACAAAGAAAACCTGCCTAAATGTTTCACAGTGGTGCAGCAGCTAAAGCTAATTAAATCAAGCTCTGTCCACTGGACAAGCAGTGTGCAGCCATTAAAATGATAATAGGGAGAGTATGCTACAGCATGGAAACTGTTTATGATAGACTGTCAAATAAAAGTGCAGAATAGCAAGTAGTAAATGATCCCTTAATGCCAACTCCGTAAACCAGACACATAAAATATCACCAAGGTAAAGGAAAACTGTGATGCTATTTTTGCCTAAGTTTCAAACCTTAAGTTTTTAAAATATTCCTTGAAAGTTTACTTTTCTTTTCCTTAGGCAAAAGAGATCCCTGCAGTTTCTTAAAGGTTTTTCCACTGCTACTCTCCCTTGGGACTGGCACCAACAACTCTCTTCACTGTCATTCCAGATCCAGTTCTAAATAGATGATTCTGAAGTATCTTTCAAAATTAATAAAAACACAAGAATTTAGCAGCTGCTCCCAAAATACCCCTGGAGACAGTAAGTGGGTCCCACAGCATTTCTCATGTCTCCATACCCTGTGAATATACTTGACTGTGAACCCATGTGCCATGTTTATATATTTATTAATTATAACTTAAAAATCTGAAGTAATCCTTAATTTTGAAAAGTGAAAGGAGATGAATCTATATAAATCTATGAGTGGTTTCATAATAAACAAAAAACTATCTAAATAATACTAAAGCAATATTTTCCCTGTACTTCTGTAGTAAAGTATATAAAAAGGGAAAAATGAAGCTCAAAACTAGTAAATTATGAATGGTTTTTGATTAAAGAAAAGAAAGCAAAGTAATGGTGCACTTTATTTGGATTTTAATTCACTATTTTTGATTTTGTGAGAACACAAATTTTTAAAAAGTGCTATAACTTTTTGTTTGAGGAAAAGTCATAGAAAATTTTTATTTTCCACAGTGTTCTTCAAAAATCTCAAATGAAAAATCAGCTATAAAAGTCCCTCAAATTGTAAAGAACTATGAGCACATACTGATCAATCCCCGAATACAACTGGAACAAATAATGTGTTTTCTGGTATATCCATTTTATTTTTTAGAATATTGTCTTTTGAAATGAACTATGATGCTGTTGTCAATTTTATCATTTTAGAAAATGTCTTATTATGCATATAACACTGAGTATTTTCTTTATATTTTATAGGAGGTTTTTTTAGAGATTGAATGACTACAATTACATATATCTTTCTCTATTTAACAAATACAGGATGCACATTATTTCTATTGTGTATTGTAATAATCAATGCATTTTCTGGTGTTGCTTTTAATATTAATATATCATCAGCCTGGATCAGTCATATTCTCCTATACTGTAAAAGGTGGAAGCTAATATAAGAGTTTTAACTTCTACCAACTTTTATATAATGTCCCCAATTTATTTCAATCCTATATTTTCCTCATTCTAACCTTGACTCGTCCTACTTCAAAATTGTCAGCCATTTTTGAAATATCAGCCGTGTAAGCCTGGGCACGTTTGATTTAGATGACACAATGCCAAATGTAACTGGTTGAGACAACAGAAGAGATAATTCATGAATGACCAAGCAAGCAAACACTGGCACCCAAATTTTCAGTCCTTGTAACAAGTATCTTCTTTTCTTTTCTCAAGCTGTCTTTCTTAAGTACCTTTTCACTTTGTGGTAGCAAAACCATAAGCTCATGTCTTAAGATCCTATGGTCTCTGTGAGAAAGAATAACTTTGGTACCAGCATGCATGGCTGGACATTCTACCACATGAAACAATTACTGTGATCAGAAAATTGTTCTCTTGTTGTACAGACCCATAAGTCACATATTGAACCCTGAAAATAACAGAAAAAAGTCAACCTCATTTGAAAGACAAAATTGATCAAGAAGAGGAATAAGCAGTCTTCCAAAGAAAAGCAATGCTACACAAAAGGCAACAGATTCTGAGCAAGAAATTGTAAAAATTACCTACACAAATATAGCAATAATTATGGTATTGTGAGATAATGTAACAAGCAGCATATATAGATTCAGATCATTTAAATAAAAAAGTAATTCAAACATTTATCCCTGTGGATTAACCCAGTTAATTTTTTTAGGAGGGGGTAGTAGATGTTTGTACTGTGTATTAAGAATTAAGAATCTTTCGCTATTTGTTAATTACAATCTGCATGGGAAATTAAACTTGTTAGAGACAACACTGTTATCTAGCTCTAAAAGAAATGATTTTGTAAAGTTGACTGTTATAAATGGTTTGTTTGAATTTTGATTTAATTTTTAAATCATATTTTCTTGTATATAAAATGCTGAAATACAACACCAACTCGGTAAGATCAAATATTTATCAAGAGAAGTGTTTTCTATTTCTTACAGGAGGAAGCACTCAGAAGTTAGCTTTCTTCAGGTACATCTAAAACAGGAAGTTATCCTCAACAACTTCTTTATTCCCCCATTTTTATCAGTATATGTGATACACAACCATTACATTTAGCCTGAGTTTGGTGCATACATGTAACACATCAACATCATAACCCCCTCCCCTCCTTTTTTTGGCCCTCCCATCCTCTCCCCACCTTCCTAAGTCCGACTATCACACCCATTTGGTGTGATACAGAATTCCTGTATTCTGGGTTTCTCATATTAGAGAAGCCATGAAATGTTTAAGCTTCTGTATTTGACTCACTTCACTATGACCATCTCAAGTTGTGTCCACTTATCCACAAAGGCTTCCAATCTACCTATCACTGTGGTATAGGAATGTACCATTGTGAACAATTAATCACATTTTTTTTGTATTCAACTGGTGTGTTGATGCATATTTCAGCATCTTCCACATTTTAGCAATTATTAGTTGTGCTGCTATAAACATGAGTTGCTTTTAACTCTTTTGGAAAGATACCCAGAAGAGGTATCGCTGGATGTAATGGAATATTTATTTTTCAGCCTTTTGAGAAATCTCCATCCTGCCTTCCATAATAATTGTACCAGTTGACAGTCCTACCAGCAATGTAAAGGATTTCCTTATACCCACATAAGCATGAACAAGGACTTTCTTAATTGGACACCTCAATTATTTCTCTCTTCTGGACCCTCCAAAATTTTGATGGTCTATTGCACAATTTAGCACTAAGTTGTACAAAGGCAGCTCAACTTTCATCTCCTATTTATATAGAGGCATTATCAACCAAATTTTAAGTTCCTTAAAGGCTGAGATAATTTCTTAGGTTCCGGACCCAGCACCCAGCTCAAAATGTCTCTCACTCAGCACAAGGTAACAAGGGCATCTTGCATCACGGCCAACAACGGTGGGGTCAAATCACTTATGGAAGATATGTATTACACATATGGAAGCATACACAACCGGAAGAGATAACAAATATTGGAGGGTTAACTGAAATAGGTTGTGCCTGTAAAAAGCATATGCAATTATTTCTTAAAGTTAATTTCCCAGAAGAACAAAGGACATTTTAGGAGATTTAGGGAGAGAAGTTTAGCATCACAATGTTGGAACTACAAGGATGCTTATCCCTCCCTCTTCATGCCCATGGATTTGGTCACATAGAGTAAGTATACTTAAATCAAGAAAAACAGTAGAATTTAATGTGGATACATACATAAATGATTCTTTAGGAGGTAAAAATAACTTGTAGGAAAGAAGTTAAACTTTGGAGATGGACATATATTTGAATCCAATAACCATAACTTAAAACCTGCGCGAATCTTGGAAAAGTGTACAAAATTTGAAGCCTCATAGAATTTGTAGTGAGGGAATTATATTAGCAACGGAAGCATTAAATGAGATGATGAAGGTAAAGGGTGTTTTCTAGCACAGTCCAAGACACGCAGTACGGGAGCAAAACAATAAGCAGCGAGCAACAAAAGGTGGGTTGCAATACTGTGCTGTATGTGGAATATCAAAGTCACAAGTAGAATGACTCTGATTTTTAAGATTTATAACAAGGCATTACAATTATCCCTCTCTTATCTGAAAGACTAACTACCCATAATACACATATTTCTATTATCAAGCTGAGCTTTCTTAATACTTATTTCATTTTTAATTTTACTTCAATTTATTTTATTCTCAGTGGACAGAAAAAAAATCAGATAATGGTTGGGAGCAAATTCATCTCCTTTCTAAGAACCCCATGGGGTGTCATATCTGTCTCCACATTTTGGCTTAGCCTGTCTTGGGGCCTTAGTAATAACTTAAAAAATAAACTTCAATCACTGATGCTCTGTTGGTAGATATATTAGATTCTTACTTGACCAGTTCCATCAGATTTGGGGAACATCATGTTGTTAATGGCAAAGACACATATTCTAAAATATACATACATACCACAGAGAGCAGAATGAGAAAACTACCTGTAGGTACTGGATATTTGTTCAGCTTTTGTGAAGAGTCCATTTTACAAATAAAGAAAGAAGATTTTTGCAGTGGTGCAGAAGGACAGAGTCATAACACAGGAGTTCTGAAACTGCCAGTTAACCAGCCTAATATTTTCCTCTGAAATCCTCTGTGTAGACTAAAACAAGAACATCAAACCAAGTAGACACTGTAGAACACATGGTTTCTGCTCTGTCGACTGGAAAAGGAGTTTCCATGTAACGCTTTGGGTAAGAGATGTCGGGCATATGCAGAGTTTTTATATTGCTCTATAATAGTATTTTCCACCTTTAATTAAATACTAGACTTCACGGTTTAACCTCAATTAAACCATAATGATGTCAGTTTATTTCAATTAGTTAAATTAATGTTCTGGATAGGAAAATGATGGTTTCAAATAAGGCAATAATTAATAGCCTTTAAGCATTACCCTAATGTCTTCCTCAACTCTCTCTAAATGACAATTCATCTTTCATTTGAGACACAGTGTCCCACAAGGTTACTCCCCAACAATGACTTACTCAATCCCACTTACTCTCTTTTCATCTCCTAGACTTGAATTTCTCCTTTCTTTCTCATCTGTGATTTTAAAGCCTTTCTTAAAAGTGGGTCCTAGCTCTTCCCCTGGGGCCCTACTGAGTTAGGAAATGCTAGTTGAAATGCCACCAGATCAGCAGGGGGAGGAATGGAAAGTGATGCTGGTAGGGATAAAGTGCTGATGTGGCTGGAGTGGTGAAGACATTTATGGATGTCCTCACCCCAGATCCTCTAATCTTGCAAAGGAACTGCAAGTAGAAGCTGGAGAAAATGTACTCACACGGGGCTTAATAAAGTCACACAGTAAGAAGCATATTGGAATGGATTTCCATCTAGCAGTCATAAACCTGGCATGGTAAAAAGAAGCTACTGTCAATATTTTTTTAAGCTAGGAGTTACACGTTGAAAGTGATTTTTTTTTTTTTTTTGAAAATCAATTCATTCTGGGAAGTAGGTTAGAGAAGCAGAAGATAGCAGAATGCTTATTTTCAATGGATGAGGCAAAACTTCAAATATTTGACGTTTGAAAAATGTTTGAGGATATTCTGATATTTGTATTTTCATCTGACCATTTGGAAATTACTATATTATTCATTTTTATATATTGTTTTGAGACAGGGTCTTGCTCTGTAGTCCAAGCTGCTCCTGATTCACTATGTAGTCCAGAATGGACCCAACCTCATGGGAATCTTCCTGCCTCAGCCTCTCAAGTATTGGAATTATAGCTGTGTGTCCCCATGCCCAGCTAGTATGTGGTTCTGTAGGATTGAGACTGGGTTCTTGCGCTGTTATTTTCTATAATTTAAAAGACTTTTGAATTTGTGTCACAGACTCATGGTTAATATTAACGATGTTATGGAATTGTTCTTATGTTTATTCATCACAATGTACATTGTTCCCAATCACCATCAGATTGTTTTCATTCTTATGTAATTGCATCTAAATTATTCAGTCGCTTGTGCTGACAAGGAATCCCTCCACATATGACAACAGTCTTTCCAACAGGAAGTCTGTTATTTCTTTCTGACAAGCATCATAGATTCCCGGCAACGTCTAAGCTTGAGCTCTCAAGATAGATTCTAAACATTGAAGATGATGAAGAAACTGGGGCCTTTGTCTAGAAAATTTAAAAAGTCAGCTTTCCCTCTTTTGTCTCATAAATGCAGTGTTACTTTTTGTCTTGAGTTCACATGACATTTAATTCTGTATACCACTTTCTTTCTACTATTATCTGATAATAAATTTTCCTACTAGCAAAAATGAAAAAAATTCCTATATAAGTTTTTAACTCACATGGTATTAACTTATTGACTTACATTTGTTTTGTTATGCTTAGTTGTATTTTAATCCTTACTAAGACCATTGTTAATTAGAATAATAGTACTGCAAGCTTGCAAGATTATCAAACTTTTCAATTATTGTTTCTTTAAGACACTTGGAATATTTCATTGGTTCTGGAGATATGGAGGTGCAAAATGAATAATTCATCATGATTGTCATACTAATATTTTAAGAGAGATTGTATCTCTTCACTAGTAACTTCAACTTATTTTGCAAGAAAATTTCACTATTCTAAGCTCTGTGTTGCTTAGAATTAAAAGGCTGATATACTAGAATATGATACCTAAATATTTATGATTGATCACTGTATTGAAGTGGCAATGATATTTTCTTTTAAATTTTATACCTAGGACTGACCATGTGCTTAAGAAGCACAATTTGAACTTGATTCGATCCACCAAACCCAAATAATTGCTGGGTATGGTGGCATGAACCTATAATCCTAGTACTCAGGAGGCTGAGGCAGGAGGATTGACCTGAGTTCTAGGTTAACCTGGGGTACACAGGCTGAGTTCAGTACCAGGCTGAACTAGAGCAAGCTCAAGAAAGAAAGAAAGAAAGAAAGAAAGAAAGAAAGAAAGAAAGAAAAGAAAAGAATAGAAAAGAAAAGAGAAAAAGAAAAGAAAAACAAGATTATCCTTATTCAGGCCTGGTGGTGCCAAACTGTCCTCCTATCATCCTGGGAGACTGAAGCAAGAAGATCACAAGCTCAAGCCCAGTGTGAGCACCTTAGTACTACACACACACACACACACACACACACACACACACACACAGGCACACACCATTCAAATCTCTAAGGCTTAGATCAGTAACATTTATAATATTTATTTCATTTTCATAAGTGTCTCTGAAGGACACCTTGTCTATACTGGTATCATCTGGGCTGCACTGTTATCCAGGCCTTGGGTGAAGTTTAGTCTGCTCTATGTTCTCTATTCTTAATAGCAGCTAAGAAGCAGCAACTTAAGGCATGTTCTCTGTCTTAGTTACTTTTTCATTGTTGGGACAAAATGCCTAACATCTACAAACTAAGGGAGGAAAGATTTATTTTAGCTCACAGTTTTAGAAGGTCTCAGTCCATTCATGATTGGCATGCAATGATGGAAACAAATGGCAGAAGCACAGAAGAAAAGCTGTTCATGGCCTGGCAGGCAGAAGGCAAGTGACCAAGGAAGGGCAGAGCCAGCTGACATCCTCCCAAGTCATGTCATGGTGATCTGTCTCTTCCAGGTCATCTCCTTCTAACCAGCACCCATCTCTTACAAGCACATAGTTCCATAGGCATTCCATAACATCCAAACAGATGAAACCTTGAGGGGGGCCATTCAATACATCAATCATAACATTTCAGCCGTGGACCCCAAAAGACTCATGCCCATCTCCTTATTCAAGATCCACTTAGTGTTTCTCTAAGAGTTGCCAAAGTCTTAACAATTCCAGCACTGCTAAAAAGTGTAAGTCCAAAGTCTCCTCTGAGACTCACAGTGAACTCATAGTTGTGAGCCCCTGTGAAAATCAAAGTAAAGTTAGACCCTTTCAACGTACAATGGCACAGAGTAAACATCCCATTCCCATTCCCATAGCAGGTGGAGAGCAACTGGACCAATGCAAGCACAAAAACCAGTAGAGCAAGCACCAGATTCTGCACTTTCATTCAATCCTGTAGCTCTGTGTCCAGTGGCCTGTGCAAGCTATGACGAGATATGAACTCCAAAGGCTTTCATTAGTCCAGCTCCTATGACATTTCCTCTGGCTGTAAGCTACACAGCTTCTCTTTTGGGCTGTCTCTGCTCACAGCCTGCGGCCTTCCTCAGTAGATGATCCAAGTTCCTGGCATCTCCAAATTTCTAAGATCTACACAGCACCTTAGGTTTTTCCTTCACAACTTCATGCACTCCCCTCCCAGGGGCAGACTGCCTGGCCTCCTAAGCCTTCCTTTGAAACTGGGGTGAAAGCATACATGTGCCCACAACTCTTGAATTCTAAATGCCTGTGAAACCAGTATCATGTGGATGATGCCAAGATCTGATAAAGGCTTGAGTAGTAGCTGGACCCCATTGGACCACACCCATAGAGGCTTCTGAATTCATAGATATCTGAATTCCTTGAAGATTCCCTTTCCTAAGCTGCCCTTCAGGATGTCTGCAGCTCTCTCTTTCAACCAAAATCTTTAGTCTTTGTACCCTTGAGCATGGAGGGGTGGGGCTTGTTTCCTGAGATGCCCTCAAGGCTTGCTTACTCTAGTCCTGCATCCAAATACTTGGCTCTGTTTTAGCGCTAATCTCTTCAGCAACTATATTCTCTTTGCCCTAGCATTACAATCACTTTCAGTCTGGCAAAATTAAAAGCTTTTTAAATATTTCTTTCTTCCGTTGTTTTCTCCTGCTTCTCAGTGAAAAGCTGGCAAAAAGCCACAAATAGTACCCATGGAACAGCCTGAACATAAGTCAAACGACTTAATTCTATATTAAAACCAAAAATTAGTGATGAAAATTAAAGTAAGAGCTCACAGAGGTTAAAGAAAACTATAACCTCCACTAGCATTAGAGACGACCACACTGCTTTGTAGGGACAGCCTGAACATTGCCTTGAATTTCCCCTGCCAGATTAAATAATTTACTGCCCTTCGTTTCACTTTCAGACAGTCTTAAGAAAGGGGGAAAATGCTGAAATACTTTTAACTAGATCACAGCATGCACGGTTTCTAGACCAGTTGCCAATAAAGTCATCCTTCCCATTTGAAATCTTTTGAGCCTGGCCTTTACAATCTACACTTCTATTAGCATGTTGGTCATCTGAGCTCTGACCAGAATCTCCAATATATCTAGGCTCATAATCTTCTAATTCTTCTGTAGTTGACATCTCTACATCTTTTCAAACTCCTCCCACAAGTCAATATCAAAGACTTCCAAACCACATGCTCAGACAATGCTGTAGCAATGACCCCACTCTCAGTATCAATTTCTCTCTTAGTTACTTTTTCATTGTGGAGATAGAATACCTGACATTCACACATTAGGGGGGGGAAAGATTTCTTTTAGCTTACAGTTTCAGAGGGTGTCAGTCTATTCATGCGTAGGCTAATGATGGATGCACATAGGTAGGGGGGAAAACTGTTCACAGCATGGCAGACAGGAAGTCAAGTGAGCAAGGAAGGTTGGAGGTAGTACATATCATTCCAGATCATGTCCCAGTGATCTGCTCTTTCAGGATCAAGCCCCAGTGTTCTTCCCCTTCTAGATCAACCACCAGTGATCCTTTTCTATCTTACCCTTCTCTTAATAGCACATAGTCCCATAGGTATTCCACAGCATACAAATATATAGAACTTTTGAGAACATTCCAGATCTAAAATTAACAGTGTCCCTTTGATAGGAAATTCACATAAGATGGCAGAAATTTGTCATTATTTTTAAGGCTTAGCTCAGAATTGGCATTAAGTATCTTTCTTGGCCCAGTGTGGTTCAGAGTAACCAAGTCGGCATCAACGGGAAGGGGATGTGGACTCAGTGTGTTTCAATGGGAAGCACTAAAACTCACATGATGAAAGTAATTATCATGTAATTATTCCACAGGAGAGGATAAAAAGATTCAAAGCATAATCCAGTCTATCCCAAGGGTTTTCTAATTATTTCTTCCCTGTCTTTCTTCATATGATTAATAGACAGGCTAATCTTACATATGTAATTCATTTAGATTTAGTACGTAACCAGAGTTCTACAAAATATTATAAACATATTTGAGTCTAGTTCTCTTCTATATGCTTTCATTAATACTAACTTTTCACATTATTTAATGATCATCATTACATGGTTATACCATAGCCACGAATATTCCATTGGCACTCATTCAGGTTATGAATACTAACACAATGTCAGCTCACCTTGGTATCCTTAGTGTTCAGCACAATTTTAGGACATAAACTGTACTAATAAATAATCTGGAATAATCCATGAATTTTGCAAATTTATTTATTTAATCATTCTTTCTTTTTTGATACTTGAGATGTGGTACTGGGGATCAATTCCAGGGCCTTTGAACACAGCTATATCTTCAGCCAGCCCATCATATACATATGTATATATATATATACACATATATGTATATATTTTAAGAGACCCACTAAGCTGTTACATTTCTTTTGCTGGACTTCAATTTGTAATCTGCCTGCCTCAACCTCCCAGTCCTAGGATTACAAACCTGTGCCACCTGGGCTAACTCTAAGTTTCACTCAAAGTAATCTTTGGTGTACCCACACTTTTCCCTGCCAATGAGTACAATTATCTTTTCCAAGACAGAAGCAATAAGACATCAAGAGGGTAAAAAGCCTGGTGTGTCCAAATATAAATAATAAACCAAAACTGGATAATAGAGCCATTGCTCTTACTTCCTGTTCTATATGTGAGACAACATGTCTCAGTGCCTCCCTTCTGATCTATGTGCCATTTTTTCACATGTAAAACCATGTTATTGGACATTCTGGTTATCAGTAATAAATGAGAACTCTGTTGAGCATTAGATCTTCTGTATTTGTTCAATATAGAGAAAGACAGAGAAAGAGACCTAGTAATAAGTCAAACTACTTAATTCTATATTAAAACCAAAAATTAGTGATGAAAAATAAAGTTAAGAGCTCAAGGAGGTTAAAGAACACTATAATCTCTACTCGTGTTAGAGACAGCTATACTGCTTTGTAGGGACAGAATTGATTAAATTGGGCTCATTTTAAATTTCCAGAATTTAAAGATTTTATGGAATAAGAAAACAACACTAACATTTGAAAATGTAAATTATATGACTGAAGACAAGTTTATTTTCATATAGAAAAGAATCTCACAAGCAAACACAAGAAAACAGAAAAGCTCAGTGGTAGGGCACAAGATGTGGTCATTCAGTTGATAATTTTAAATTTTTACTATCAACCTCACACACTCCTTTAGCTGCAATGTCTAGACTTCACTCATACATTATATTTGTCACAGAAACTGATGAAAAGTTCCTATTTGTTAGTTTTAAATTACAGCATTTTGGGGGATTTTCCTCTCTCCTTCTCCTTGTTTCAGAATTTCACTCTGTCAATTCGATGGTTTATCAGGTGGAAAGTGATTAATTAGGATTGACTGGCTGTGTTAGCAATTTATGCACAATTAATGAAAAGCCTCTTTGCCATCATTAGTAATTTCATAGACTACTTATACACCCTAGTGGGAGAAATTAGTCAAAGCACTTTTTCTTCTTAAGAGAAAAATCAAAACAGCAAATATATATTATACATATAGCATTTAAGCATTATGATGATACTGGAACTCCCCAGATTGTCCCAAAATCGTGTAAGCAAACTGATGTAACAAATTCTGACATAAAAAGCTTTTAAACTGTGCTAATTTGGTGGATAATAAAAATCAAGCAACTATTGAACTGCAAGGCAGTCAGTCACAGCAGACAATTAGAGGTTAATTAGATGTGTGAATACAAGTTCCTCCTGCCCTGGGATTTGTTCTTCAGATGTTTTAGACAGATTCATAAGGGAGTTTGACATATAACATAATAATCCATTAGAGATTTAGTTCTATGAAGAAAGGTAGGTTCTTTGAATAGAAAGACTAAGATACAGGGATTGGGATGAAATGGGGGGAGGGAATGGAACAGCAGCTACAACAACAACAAAATACTTACTGATACTCTGAAAAATTCATCAATTTGTAATATAAATTTAAATTTAATTTTACCCTAGATACATAAATAAGAGTTTGAGAGATGCAGGAAGATCTGACGATGAGAAGAGGCCAGGCAGTCTGGTGAGGAATGAGAGATCCCCGGGCAGAGAGGAGTGGCAGGTCGTAGGCCGGGCTCTGTGCCAACAGGGCCCTCTCAGGCCCTATGTCAAGGCATGCAATTTCTTGGTCCCTCAGTTTATCCCTCTAAAAGATTAAATCTAACACAGGCTCTTTGATGTTTGATCTTTTATGTCTCCTCCATTAATTTAATGTCCCTAACCTAATAATCTTCTCCTCTTCCCACAGTTTCATTGTCATATAAATATGCTAATATGTGTGTAGAATAGATTGAAGACTTCGAAGTGGGATATCAAAGCCTCTAAAAATTTATCCCACCATTAATTCAACTCAATATTTTTCTGAGAGTTAAACATAAACTAAAAACTAGTATGTGGTAAGTATTTGGTTTTGGGGGATAAAAGCCATGAACTTTGGCCTGTTTTATTATTAATAGTAATTTAAAAATTAGTTTGGTGTCAATACCAAATATCAATAACCACTTAGATCTCATATATTCTCATAGGGTTTCAACAGAGTCCTTTCATTTATTTTCTCATCAGAATAACATATAGCTAACAATATTTTCAAACATTTATAACAACAGTTGTGAATAATTTCTACTAAAGTTATCATTTATTAGGTGATTACTGTTTTTCATTTACTTAACTGGTACAACTAAGAATTATAAAATATTATGTTGTATGAGCAGATAAAGAACATGTAGCTCAGGCACTTACTTAACGCCACAAAGGTGGTAAAAGACTCAGCCAGAGATCTAACTCTGGGTTTTAATACAAACTCCCGACTACTTTGTTTCATGTAGGCATGTAACACAGGTTTATTGTATGTGTTGTCATGTGTAGGTGTATGAACATCATCTAGACTCATTTACCCGGCTTCAACAAGCATCACAGCCTCATGAGCTTTGGAGACGCTCTCATCGAAGTGACCATCAGTCATCTGATCAGGTGGAGCTGAAGAAATACTTGGAGGCATGTAGAAGAGGAAAGAAAGACAGACCTTCTGTATAGTGCAAATTTTGCAAGAAACAATGAAAAAAAAACCTCATCTATTTACATGGAGAAAATTTAGAATAGAACATCTTTCTCATTTAGAGTAACCAATATTCAGGCCACAGAATTGTCAAGGAGGGTCACTGAACTTTGTCTACGGTCTGGGTTTCGGAAGCCATACCAAGAAAACGTGATGTAGAGTTCACATGGGGCCTGGCAAAGAGTGTTCAGAGAAGAAGTTAGACAAATGTAGGAGAAAGAGGTACAGGAATCCAATCTGACCTTGAAATATAGTTTAAAAGGACAATGTCAGGATGTACTGTATGCACAGCTGCAAGTTTAGGGGAACAAAATGAGGAAGAACTTGTTCAACAGTAAAGAGGAATGTATATTAAATTGTTCTACAACAAAGAAGACAGTTTGGGAAATGAGGTACCTTTTTTTTTTTTCAGATCACAATAACCTTGAAGAAACTTGATTAGATGCTGAGAACTACTGGTGAAACCATGATTCAGCACTGGTTTTTCTGACTCCCAAATCCATTCACATCTCAACACAGCTGTGATGAACAGTGTCAGCAGCATAGAATGGCCTCGACCAATATCTTGGGGATTCCCTGATTTAGGAAGAGTTAGCAACAAAGGATTAGGAGTAATTTAAATATTCAATAGTAGAAAAATAAGTAAAATATATTAGGATGTGACCATACATGAAATATCGTTGACTATTCCAAAAATTCTTTTAAATCATATTTAGTAGCATGAATAAATATTTTCTAAGTCAAGCCTCCTAGCACAGGGCTGTAAATCCAGCACTCCATGGGACTGGGACAAGAGCGTTTCAAACTGAAGCCTAGCTGGATAATTCACTGACTTAAGGATACCCCATCTCAAAAATCAAAAATGGATTGGGGGTGTGAAAATCCTGTGTTCAATCCCCAGTTCAAGTAAAGAGAGATAATAAATAATGTTTTTTCATGATATGGTATAAAACAAAATATCAGAATATAAAACTTCTATAACGTGATCATTATTTGTGGGTATATATACATGGAAAAAATGGCAGAATGAAATATATATATAGAAATATTAATGGAAATTTTATCTGGACAGTGGGGTCATAGGTTGTTTATCTTTATACGTTTTTGAATTTCTCATACTTTCTGCATTTATTATTCATAGAATGGGAAAAATAAATATTACAAGGAAAAAAGGAAGAAGTGATAGCAGTCCCTGTTCTCAGCCCATTTCATTCCTGTGTGCACGGAAACCAGGTTGTTCTTATTCTGTGCTTTTTATAGCACCAGGAAAAATTTAAATCCTGGATGAGTAGATAATTAAAACTTGTACCTGGCTATCAGAGCAGAGCCACTGTGATTCCTATTCCTACTGGGCACCTGAACCTTGTCATGCCTACGGGTTTTCTTTCAAAACATTTAATAGAGAACAAGAGACCATCCCTCCCCGTTAAGTACAGAGTGGGCAGCGGGTGCAGGCCCAGCCTTCATAATTACACCTGAGGCTCCACGAAGAGTGCAATTGTGCGGCTGAGAAATTGTACCTGAGTATGATTACTTAGTGCTGAATGTCACAAAATAGCTATCCTCTGGAAAAGAGCTTCTGCGTGGGAGGCAGTGGCCGTGGCCCAGAGGGAAGGGTGAGGAGCCATGGCACAGGCAGGGGAAGGCAGGCAAAGCCCAGAAACAAAGCGAACTGGTGGAAAGACTGCGGGGGAGCTGAGCTAGAAATATGCCAGTTCCCTGCCAGCCAAAACAGAGACTGGGCCCAGCAGAAATTGCTATTTGTAAAGCACGTGTGCGGGAGTTCCCCCTATCCAGCACTCTAAAACCACCGGGCTCCTGTGCTGAAACTGGTTTTACATTGGGTTCCTTGGACACAGGCCTAATCCCAAGCACAGTTGCTCTTCAGGATCCTGGCACTTGAAGTATGCAACCCAAAACTCAGAGCACCTCTTCAGAAGTGATGTGATTTATACAAAGAAGAGAACTATTTTGCTAACCTTTTTTTAAAATACTGCATATTTATGTCATGTGGCTTATAAGCATACCCACGGTTTCAGTCTGCCCTTGTGGGTGCCAGGCTTGGCTTCCTTTGCAATCCCCTGTGAAATACAATCACATTACAGGCATTGTGATGTCTAGCCACATAATGTCCCAGGCAGCTACATTCCTGTGACGTTTGTTGACATATGATTTTAACAGAATTTCTACATTACTCTGATCCACGATCCAGGTTTATAACCCTTCCTTCAGGAAATGGCTAGAGAAGACAATTACAGATCAAAATTAAAATATGTAGCTTGTTACGTACACCACTGAGGTAATATGGGATATCAAAGAACACACTCCCACCCACCTGAGCCTGTTTCACCATTGGAAAAATGGAAATAATGGTGTCTATTTCTAAGTGTTGTCTGTGTCACTCATGTGAAATATTAGAACTGTCCCTGGCACAAAGCAGGAGCCAAAAAAAAAAAAAAAAAAAAAACTTTGTCTTCTGAGTTCTGAAACATGGCCTGGAACATTTAAGAAGGGAACATGTAGCTTGGGTCCGTGCCATTGAGTCAGGGGTTAGGGCATCCAAATGACGACACAGGATCGAGGGAGTAGCTGGCAAAGCTCGTTGTTTTCCAAATTAAAGACATCTTTTTACCAGTGTCCTGTCATGCCCTGGAGTTTTTCATTGACAATTTTCTTACAATTCTTTTGATGCTTTTTGAATTTTTAGTCTATATCACATCAGGGGGTCAACTTCTGAAAGTTTTCAAGGAGAGCCTTTTTATTAGTAGGTAGCAGCTAGGAGTAGTTTAGAGTAATGAGAAATCTCTGGTTTGGATTTTCCTTCTTAGAATTTACTAGCTTTTAACTTTAGGCAATTTAGCTAACTCTCTGAACCTTACTTGCTTTTTTTTTTTGGCTGTAAAGTAAAGGAAACAAAAATGGACTAGATAGTACTTCTGTATTTTTTCAAATCCTCTTGGCTTCCCTCGTCCATTGTTTCTCCTCTGTGTGTCAGACCCACAGTGTACAGGCGCGTGCTCACAGCCCCTCACCTCCTGCAGCTTCCTGTCTCTCATCCTGACTGGTGAGGAAGAAAGTTAAGGTCCGCTCCAATACCCCATCCTTCTCTCTACTACCTCAGGACTTAAAGCTCCTTTGCATTTTAGGTTCACTTCCTCGCATTTACAAGCTGGGTAATATAGAAGAGCATTTTGGAGATTTATAGGTTGTGAGCCCATTTTTAATAATTTACTTAGACTAAATTTCAATTGCCCAATATTATTTTATTTCATTTAAGGCACAAGCACCTGGATTAGAGAGTTTGGATTTATGGCTGTAAGCATAGCTTAGTAGGTACAGCACTCGTCCTGTGTGAGCAAGGGCCTGGGTTCAATTACCCAGCAACATACATAAAAATTAGCCAGGCCTGGTGGTGAATGCCTGTAATCTAACATTTGGATAGGCTGAAGCAAAAAGATTGCTATGAGTTGAAGGCCAGCTTGGGCTACACAGTGATTTCAAGATCAAACTGGATTACAGAACAAGACATCGTTTCAAAGAGAGAGTGTTTGTTCAGGTATAAAAGAATACCAAAATGCTTCTGATATGGGGGCTTCTAAATCTAGAGATAATGTCAGGATTTGTTGTCAGACGACATGCGTAGACATTGTCCTGGTACCAGTTGGTACCAGATTTATTTCTTCACTTTCACACTATCACACCCACTCATTATACCCTACACTTGTTACAACAGCTGAGATAATAGAGAAGACCCTTTGCCACAACAAGAGCAAATCGAAAACTTAATAAATAACCAAATACTGACAAAGCCTAGGCAGAAAAGTCCTTTAAGGGCCAGACACAAAAAAATCAACAACTTCTGAGAGAAAGAATTTCTGTGGAGCAACGGCAGTAAGAAGGAGAAGCCTGGAAAGAACTTGAAAGACCTTTGCTAACCCTGCAATGTTGCCAACGGCCAGTCTGAATCGTAATCATCAAGCCCATAAAAGTGCAGACATAAAATAGAAACAAAGACAGCTGGCCCTTCAAGTATATCCTGTTCCATTATTTAAAGGTTTATTAAGTGTGTAGATCATGGAACCCGTGTCTCAGACTTCCAAAGAGCCCTGAGTCAATATATTAAGACACAACATTAAGGTAAAGGGCTGCAAGCTTTATTGAATACTAAATATCCTTTATGGTGAGATGTCTCTATAAAACTAACGTGCCTGCCCAAATGGTTATTTCAACATTTGTGAAAGAGTGAATGAAACCTGAATAAGTTAAGGCTTGTCCATGACGAAGAGTACCTTCAAGACAGAGAAGCCACTCACTTGCTTGACAACTTGTAGCCAAAAGAGGGAGAAAATACGGGTTAAAATAGTGCACACATATAGATAAAAAATTGAACACCCAAGTCTAGTTCTTGGTCAAAGTAACTGGATGTGTGTCCTCGTATAGGGCCTCATTTGGCACTTCACGCCTGGTTGTATATATCCCGCCAGATCTGGAGCTCTGGTCCTCCCTTCCCCCTCACTCAGGCACTTCTCATGTGACGGCTTGATGGGATCAGCAGGTATGACCATTACCACTGGGTTCACTTATGCTTAGATAGTGTTAGCTTCCAAGTTCCCTAAATTAGTTGCCCAGTTGTGTCTCTAGTCTATGAAACCATGAGTGAGTAGCCCCTGAGAGAAACCTCAGGCACTGACAATGACAAGCTGCCCTGGAAGACATCATTCCTCATACAGTGACCTAACCCATGCTGACGGCATGAGACATACCACTGTGCAGGACTCTAGGAATGTACACCCTGGTCTCCTCTCAACATTTCCCATGTGCCTTGCCTTTTGTTATCGTGCCTTGGATCCATAGCTGTGATAAGTCATAGTGGTAAACACAGGAGCCTTCCTAGAATCATCAGTCCTGCAGAGTGGGATGGGGTTTTGGAGATCCCAACATACTTCGCATTTCACACTAACATGCCATTTGCTCATGACTTGCTGGCTGTGGACTGTTCCTGAATGGAAATGTTAGTCACAGATAAAACCACCATATGGCCTAACTGGGGCAAGTCTGTAATTCCAGTGCTTTGTCTAAAAAGGGAGCATCGTAAGATTGAGCTTAGCATGGGCAACTTAGAGACTTAGTGAGATCTTGTCTCAAAGTCAAAAATAAAAATGGGCTGGGGATGTTGCTCAATATGAAGGTCAGTTTCAAAAAGAAAAAGAAGAAAGAAAGGAAAGAAAGCAAGAAAGCAAGAAAGCGAGAAAGCAAGAAAGAAAGAAAGAGGAGAGAAATATATTCCCTTCCCCACCCATGTCCTTTCTTGGATTAGGATCAGAAGAGCATCATCAGTTACTTTTCTTAATCTCAAAAAAACTAAACTAAACACTTCCCAGATCCATATTAACTACAGTGCTGAATGTAGATCCCAGAAATGTGGAGAGGAGGGAAGTCTGTATTTGCAACTCCTTTCCTACGTTTCACATATGATATTTGGCATTTCCACACATATCTGAACAAATCAATACAACAGAGAAGGAGTACTAATTCTATGTTATGATTTAAGAACATAGAACAAAGAAAGGTTAAGGAATATTTCAAAGATCACACCATAAATGGTAAGCCATGACTTGAAACTGAGGCTCTCTGATTCCAAATCTCGTATTTATTTCTTTACATCATGTTGCCTTAATATCCAAGTCTTTGTTTTCAATTTTTATGTGAAAATTGCAGCTATTTATATGTATTATTATTAAAATGAGATATGCATGTTAAATACACAACATAACATTTGGCAAGTAATAAACTCAAACTGACCTCGTTTTTATGATTATAATAATTGTAACTATGTCTAGATCAGAGATCTGTCTAGCTGAGGGCCCCAGTTCCTGCTCATTCCAAGGCCCAAAGATGGTAAGATACAATGAGAAATATCTAGGGCATAGTTTCTGACTTTTTTTATGCGTTTATAAGGCAGAACACTAATAATTATGGTTCTTATTAAACATGCATCAGATTAGTGTTGGAAGTTTTATTTGCATCAACTTCAAATTCTAATTTGTACAATGTTCAATCTTTCATATTGTTTCTTAAGGAGCATATACATCTTCCTTAAACATAAAAGCAAGAAACAACACGAGATCTACAAGTGCTGCCTACAGTGTCCAGTTTCCCAGGTACACGTGATGCATGGCCCAGGATTTACATTGTTATTCTCCCATTCACTACTCTCTATTCTTGGAACTGAGAAGTAAACTTTCCTTAATGTATGGGAAAATAAATGTTCTATTGCCTTTTGGTGTTAATAGTTCAAAGCACAGCCCAAGTGCTCATACTGTTACGATCACCCTACTGGACCATGCAGAACTAAAGTTTAATTCACAAATGTATTTTGACCACCTACTTCATACTCAATGAGAGTTAACGCAGACTCTGGAAAACGTCTAGACTTAATAGACATGAGCTGGGTCGGTGGTAGTGAGGATAATTAGACAAAAGTAATTTACATTTCAACATCTCATTAAGTTTACATAGTTTCTATGTTCAATCATTTTATAATTTAATAAAGATTACAGAAAGATATACACATACACAAAATGAGTGTTACATGCAGGAATATGATTGAGCTTTTTGTACTTCTACCCTTCTGAGAAAACTCTTATATGCTCTGATTTCATGAATTTATATTAGATCTACTGAGCCTGAATTATCTATTTTTATAAATTCAACTTTTCATGCCTCTACTTATATTAACTGCCCAAAACATATGGTGTGTATTCTTCTATCACATTCAGTATTTTGCATAATTACTTTGAAGTCTCTTACTAATAAATTTAAAGCAAACAACAAAAGAAAATATCCTTAAAATAAACATAAGCCACCCTGGTTTCACAGGTATGTATTACTGCTATTGATTTTCTAGTCATCTACTTTTAAAGCCAGTTTGAAAATGATTTTAAGTGCTCAATCTCATTTATTAAAGCCTGGAAAGCTGATTGCCTTAATTTTCCCCCAATCAACAAGATAACCCTTAATTTTAAGGTCTGGATTAGTGGCACTCCCAACTATGAAGCTACGATGCCATTTATTTACATTAGAATCTACACAAGTTCGGAACTTAATGCTCTCATCAATTTTCCAAATAAAACTGCAGCTGTAGTGTGGAGCAGGTGAAATGAGGTCTGTATTTCTCAGATGTAACGTAGCCAAGAGCTTAACCCAGGCTTCATGAAGTTTAAAAGCAATAAAGCCAAAGTTATTTCAGCCCTGCAGCATACTTATTTAAAGAGATGGATGTTATTGGCTGTCTTTCAATGTACTGCTTATACTATCATTAAAACTTAAAATGGAATCCCACAGTGTTCTGGGTGGAATACCGTATCCCTATGGGAACCACCCTCTTCCTCAACCCCTTTATAACAGAAGATAAAAACAACCGCAAAGGTACGTTAAAAATATTATCCCTGCAGAGCCCCAGACCACTGTTATTTCTTCAAGAAAGAACAGGAGATTGAGAGATTATGAAGGACCGAGTGTAAGAAATGCATGTATCCAACAGGAGCTTGGTGTAGGAATC
Source organism: Ctenodactylus gundi (assembly GCA_004027205.1). Classification (NCBI taxonomy): domain Eukaryota; kingdom Metazoa; phylum Chordata; class Mammalia; order Rodentia; family Ctenodactylidae; genus Ctenodactylus; species Ctenodactylus gundi. The sequence goes on from PVKB01004541.1 coordinate 48,871, forward strand.
AAGAAACAAAGGTTGTCCATTAGGGCACTAGGTGGCACCTACACAGCTACCAGATTACAGTATGAATAGGCACACTAATTAGTCTCTAGACTCCATGAAAGTAAGAGCCATGACTCTGTCCACGTATTACAATGTCTATCACAGGGCCAAGAATCCATCATGTGTTTAGTAAACATTGAATGAATTAATAAAGAAGTATTATACGGAAGCAGCTGTCTCCTGCCATGGTGATTCATTACTCCAGAAAGCGTCTATCGCGTTCTACAGAGGGAATCTGAGTGCTTTGCTACGGCAGAATATTTCCTAAGGTGGATAGGTAAGTGGAAAATAAAGTGAGAGAAGCACCTCTTCTTTGTTGTTTAGAGGTCCGTTTCTGGCACCAGTTATTTAAAAGTGCTCCTGCCTCTTTTATTTTTCCCCTATTTCTAAACCTGCAGGTTCAACAAATTCTGTTAAAGTTGTACTGATTCAGTACTGTATTATTCTTTTAAGCTCAGCACTCTCAGTTTAACAAGATAGAGTTCAAATCTAAATATTTAGGCATCATTGCCTTTCATGATCATGTGTAATCACATTTTTATGTTCCCCTGCATAATAGTTGAAGTTTCTATTCTACACCATTTTAGGCTAGAGAGATTATTCTTGAGACATTAAGCACTGAATTGTAATAAATTAATGATGTCAAAGCATATAAAATTTGCTCAAGACTATGTCAAGTCAAAGCAAGGCAATACTGATATCATGATTCCAATGCCAATGAAATCCTTTGCCTTCCTTCACAACCAAGGGAACAAACAGTCAATGAAAACGGGCCTGTAGAAATGACAGATATATGTGCTAGTGGAAAAGAACTCTAAAACAGGCACAGAAATAAGTTAAATGATTTTGAAAAGAAAAATATAAATATAGATACATACATATGATGAATAAAGCAATCAGAATTTGCAACTGCATGAATTCTATAAATACAAGCCAAGTCAATATTAATAAATTGAAAAACAAAGTATTTAATATAATATTCAAAATGTTAATTACAGTCTTATCAGAATTTGACTATCCCAGAAAAATGATCAATGAATTCCAAGATAGTGTAAAAACATGAAAATAATGTACAGATAGAAAAACTGTTAAAAAGCAATTGATATGTGATATGTGAGAAATTGCATAGTCTAACATATGTGTGATTGAAGTCCAAGAAATAAGACAAAAAGACAGATGAAGAAACAAGCATTTAACAGTAGAGTAGCTTCAATTTTTCAAATCTAATTTAGAAATCAATTCTTAGGAAATATTCAATCAATGAAGTCCAAGTATAATACATACCCAAGAAACATACCTAGATGCATCATAAATTTCTGGAAATCAAAGACAGAAAATTTTAAAGAAAAAATTTAAAATAGTTAAATGAAAAAAGTGTTCTCAATTATGACACTGAAACATGCAGCACCATTACACAGAGAAAATGAACCTTTACACCCAAGTACACACAACAATCACATCTACATGGATAGCACATCCAAACCGAACAGGTGAGTCCTAAGGCTTCTGTGGAAAACAAAACATAAGAATATTCCAATATTTCAGTGAGTGAGGAATTCTTACACAGTAAAATAGGTTCAAGAACGTTCATGGAAGCTTTTCTCATAATAAACTGAAGCTAGAAACAACAAAAATGTTCATGGACAAGCATGGACTTTATTTAAATCCAAACAAATTTGTGATCTACTCAATACATTTAATCTCATCAATGAAAAAGGACAAACTGCCAGTACATAAAAACATACAAATAAATCTCAAAAATATTATTCCGAAAGTAGTCCCAGACAGAATAGTATAAACTCTACAACTCCAGAAATGCTGGAATAGTAGAAACTAACCTATAGCTAACAGAAATCAAGCAGCTACCTGTGGAGGAGGTCTTGGAAAGACTCGCAAAGGTAGTAGAACTTTCTAATGTAGCAGAGAGAGCCTACATCCTTAAAGAGTCTTAGCTACATAGACTGCACTATCGTTACAACTTATAAACCTGTAAAATTTCTATGTATTTCGCTGTGTGTGTGTTATCTCAATTTGATACAAAAAATACAAATCCAATTCTAGTAACCAGAATTTGCCTGTTACATCTCTCTTGATGACAGCTTTATTCTCATTCAAAACAAACCTATTTTGATACCTCTCCCATCTCTTCTCCTTTCTACCAATACTTGATATTTTCTAAATTAAAACAATACTGAAATCGTGACCACTACTGAGTACTTAGGTCAATCACAGGCAAAGCTCTTTTCATATAATAATTCACTTGTGATCTTCTTTACCTTACACAACAAATAATTCTTTTCCATTTTCTTGGCCACCATGAGAAAACTAAGACTCAGAAATGTCAAAGGCCACAGAGAGCAATTGGGAATGATGATTTGAGTTCACATCTGCTTCTTAATTATTACCAACAGTATTTAGAACAAAAGCTCCTTCCTGGTTCTCCCACTTTGTAGCTCTACCTTCAACCACATTCCAGCTGGATTCTTCCTCCCAACAAGTTGACAAATAAATAGATAGCTGGCTAAGACCATCACTGATCTCCACACTGCTATATCTAACAGTCTTAGCCACATTTTATTCGACTAACTGTTTGCACACAGACCTACTGACTTCCCACCAAGAGCTCAGTCACTTCGTTTACCCTTCACGAAGTGTCAGCATCCTCACAATGCCCTTTTAGATGATGTGTCCTGCCTACCTCTAGATCCCTACTCCAGGTGATCTCACCATTACTTTGGACTACAAACAAATGGTTAACCACAGCTGTACTCTTTCCATGAGCACCTCATAATGGTTGCATCTGATGGCTCACACCTGTAATAGCAGCTGGGGAAACTGAGGCAGGAGACTCACCTGTGCTACATAGTGAGTTCAGGACAAGCTAGGAGTATACTGCAAGACTTTGTCTCAAAAAAAGAAAAGAAAAGATCTACGATAAAATTCACCATCTTTTTTTATGATAAATGCTCTGAACAAATTATGCACAGCATATTTATACCTCAACATAATAAAACCTACATATGTATAGCCCATAGTTAACATCATACTTAATAGAGAAAATTGGAACATTTCCTCTGAAATCAGGAACAAGGCACGGCCAACCACTGTCACCACACCTGACACAACATCATTCTAGAAATGCTAAATCAGGCAAAATAAAGAAACAGAATGCGTACAAGGAGAAAAAGAGGAAGTCAAATGATCTCTGTTTGCAGATACTATGATTTATACAATAAAATTTAGAATACTCTAATAAATACTATTAGACCTGGTAAACAAATTCGGTATGTTACCAGGACACAAAAACCAAATACATTAGCCTTTATATCAACCAATACAATAGTAAATTCACTGAGAAAAAAAACCCCACAAAACCACTTTATTCACAGTAGCTAGAATAATAATAATAAATAATAACAATGATATCTAGGAATAAACGTAGCTAAGAAAATAAAAGATCTTCAAGGAAAATCTGTATTACATAAAATTATCTACAGATTCAATATCACCTTCATCAAAATAATAATGGTATTTTTCACAGAATTAGGAAAAACAACTCTAAAAAACCTATGAAAGTACACCAAAATCTGAATATCCAATGCAATGTTGAGCAACATGATCAAAGCGGGGCACCACAGTATTTGATCTTGAAACATACTATAGAGACAGTAACCAAAACAATGTAGTATTGGCATAAAAACAGATACTTGAGCCAACGGAACAGAAGAGAGAACCTAGAAATCACCCCACACATCTACAGACAGCTGACTCTCCACAAAAGGGTCATAAATGCCAGGCTCAGTTGTACATATCTGTAATTCCAGCATTCTGGAAGGATGAGGCAGGAGGATCACAAGTTCAAGTCCAGCCTGGGCAACATAATAACTTTGAGCTAGTCTCAAAAT
>PVKB01004541.1:52914-136768 GCA_004027205.1 Ctenodactylus gundi
AAAAAAAAAAAAAAAAAAAAAAAAAAAAAAAAAAAAAAAAAAAAAAAAAAAAAAAAAAAAAAAAAAAAAAAAAAAAAAAAAAAAAAAAAAAAAAAAAAAAAAAAAAAAAAAAAAAAAAAAAAAAAAAAAAAAAAAAAAAAAAAAAAAAAAAAAAAAAAAAAAAAAAAAAAAAAAAAAAAAAAAAAAAAAAAAAAACCTCAATGCAAAGACCCTGGTTTCAATCTTCAGTATACAAAAACAAAATGTAGAAAATATACAGTGAAGAAAAGATGTCCTCTTCACCAAATGGTGCTGCTCAATTTGGACATGCAGCAAATTGAAACTTCTTCCCTGTCTCTCACTCTTTATAAAAACCAATTCCAAGTGGACTCAGACGCTACTGTAAGACCTTGAAACCACCAGGGAAAATGTAGGGGAAACAATTCAATATATTGTACAAGTAACGATTTCCTGGATATGACTCCAAAAACCCAGGAAACAAAAGCAAAATGGACAAATAGGTCTACAGGAAACCAAAAAGCAATCAACAGAGGGAAGGGGCAATTTACAGAACTGGAGAAATATCTGCTAGCTCTTCATCAGGCAGAGCTGTAATTTTCAAAATATAAAAAGAAATTAAAAAACACACTTATCAATGGAAAACCCCAAGTAGTCCAAACTAAAAATGTTCAAAAGGTCTGAATAGGTGTGCTTCAAAAGACATGGATGTGGCCAGTAAATATGTGAAGAATGCTTGACATAATTAGTCATCCCACAAATGAAAATCAAATAACACCTGACCCCAGTTAGAGTGACTGCTATTAAAAAATTTGTTAATTATGTGAAACAGAAACTCTTAGGCTGGCATCATGGCTTGGTGCCTGGGACTGATCCTCAGCACAACAGCAACATGGGAAGAAAAGGTGACCAGAACACTACCAGTGAGAATGCAATTTAGCATAGTCCCTATGAAAAATACCACAAAGATGCTTTAAAAATGAAGATAGAATTACCATATGATGCAGCTTTCCCACTTCTAGCTATATATGCAAGGGAAATGAAATTCATGTACAAAAGGTGCCTTTATACCCAAGGTTATTGCAACACAATTTACACCTAATAGTGAAATCCAGCTATGTAACAATCAATAGAAGAATTCATAAAGAAAAGATGGTAGATATACACAGTGAAGCATTATTCATTTCCGAAGAATAAAATCTTACCATTTTCAGCAAAATGTATAGAACTAGAGTATATGACAGCAAGTGATGCAAGCCAGACCCAGGTAAGCATTGTATGATCTCTCTCGTGTATAAAGCTTGAAAAGAATAAAGGTAGAGTAAGTGACTACTAGGAAGAGGACTGGTCAGGGAAAGGGGGTTCGGGGGGAAGAAGGATGATGGGTGTGATCAGTGTATGCTATATGCAGGTAAGGAAATAACACAAAAATCCCACTGATGTTGAATTTATTAATAAAAAAAGAATGTTCCAAATAAGTGGACATGTGAACTTTTTAAAAAATGGTTTCCTCTTCCCCACAAAAAATCACACACAGAGTCAGTGATACAACTAACAACAAGATGTGTTTAGTGTTGGTCTATGGCAAAGCACCAAATCACTCAGATAGCCACTCAATCACAAGAGAAAATGGCTACTCTTCACAGTACACTGTGTTGTTTTGCTAGGATGCCATGTAGGTTAGATGTACTCAATGTACTTTCATTTTAGAAAGAGTTAATCTAGAGCGTATTCCCATCATAAATCCGAAAGCATGTATTTTTTTTCCTTGGGTTTTGTTCCACACACTAGGTGTTGCTGCAAACTCCCTGATCCCTGCCCCTTTATTTCAACAGTGACACTGGCTTCCCTCCTGCCTGCCTAGTCAGCACCATAAACAACTAGGACCACTAAAGTTCATTTAATTTCCCCCGACCTAAAGTCCCTCTGTTAATTATCTACAATGATTACATATAATAAAATGCTCCATGAATATTTGTAATTTTTTTAAAAAGTATAAGATTAACAGGTACAAAACGTTAGAGTGACATTAGCAGGAAAAAATGGTTGAAAAGCTGAAATTGTTTGTTTGGAAAATTTGTATCCAATCATGACTTACTGAGTTTGCAATACTAGAAAATTTACTTTTCTTCCGTAATTCTTTGTCTTATCATTAAGTAGGAAGAGTAAATGGTGATAACAGGACTATATGGAAAAATCACAAAGAAATGAAGTAATTTATGCAAAATGCTTCTCATAGCTCCTGTCCTATACATACCGAGCACTTGATGAGATATGGCTTTGTTACTTTACACATAATAAAAACATGAACATAGAAAACCACAGAATTAATGTTTAATATAAACATTGACAAAGAGATCCATTTTTTAAAGCACTGAAATATCTCAAAACGAATGTATTTTTGTTTACTTCTAATTTTAGTCGATTTAGTGGTTACCCAGTTCTCTAGAGACTAAGGAGATCTACTTTTTTCAATATTTAATTTTTGAATTTTCATTACTTTTAGATAACCAAAGGGTGGAGGAGACTTTCAGTCAATAAAATGGCCAATTAACAGAGCTACACAATATCCTTGTGGACTCATTTACAATTTTTAAGTTATAATTTAAAACAAACTGCATGTCCAACTTACCCAGGGGAGGAAGGAGTGCCCCAGCAATTCAAAGGGAGCCATGGAAGATCAGAAATCCTAAAGACACATTGAAAAGAGTGAAAAACAGCAGCTCAGGTAGCAGCCCGAGGCCAACTGCAAACAGCTGCGAGCCTCTGGTGTCCACAGGTGGAGAAAAGCTCAGAGCCCAGAACCTCAGACCAAGGTAAGCCTGGATCCAGGAGAAGTAGCAACTGATGTCAGCTGGTATTTTCAACCTCCAAAAATAGAATTTACCCTACAAAAGGCCTCCAGGAGCCTAGACGAGCAACAGCACTCGGCAGCCATAACAGTCAGTGATGTAAGCAGGAGCTATTTTTTTTTTTTTTTTTTTTTTTTTTTTAGAGATGAGCCCAAGAATGAACTGTTGAGAGTAAAAACAGGCTCAGAAGAGCACATCAGGGTTTTTGGGATCACTCTTAAACAGTGCCTAGGAAAAAACTGCCACGAGACACAACTGCAGAGAGGAGAGAAAGGCGGCTGACCCACTGAACAGCTCAAGTATTAGAGGGAGCGCCTCTGAGCGTGGAGAGCTCCACTCTCATGGGACGGAAGCCAGGACAGGTGGGAGAGCTTTGTTGAGGGGGATGGGATAAACAAGACACTTCAGGGGCTATTAAACTCTTAGGTCGCCCTCACTGAATACTCCCAGCAAAGAACTCAGGGGAATTCAGCCTCCCTCCAGAACACCTTCATAGGCATTCAAAGAAAGCCCTCGGCTAGGCCTTTAAAGTGAAGTCCCTCAACAACAGAAATGTGGGAAGAAGACAAGGCAACAGGACACCCACAGAGACGCCTGAGACCCCAGAAATTAACTGAAATAGTGGAACTCATAGGGAAGGAAGTCAAAAAGCAAATAAGTAATTCAAACAGCCAGTTCAAGTAAGATATTCTCAAAGAAATGCAAGAAACGATCTGCAAGCTTAAAGAGGAACTTACTAAACAAATAATGGTACTAATGGATACAAGGCTCACTGACCATATAGACGCCATAAATAAAAAGTTGGCTGAGGTAAATTTAAAAAAAGCAAGATAAGAAGGAACAATTTGATTGAGAAACAGAAATTCTGAAAAGAAATCTACCTGAAATCCAGAATACGAAAAGAACATTTAAAATCATGGCAAGTAGACTTGAACATTGTAAGGACAGAATTTCAGACCTTGAAAACGAGGCAGATGAAACAAATGCTATAATTAGTTATGACTCCAAAATTATAAATGATCCAGGTAGCATACAACAGATGATGGATGATTCCAAGAGAACCAATCTCAGAATTATGGGTGTAGAAGAATGTGCAAAAGAAAGCACCAAATTTATAATGAATTTATTCACTGAAATAATATAAGAAAATTTCCCAAATCTTGGGAAAGAAACTAATTTTCAGGTACAAAAATTTATAGAACGCCAAATAACCTTAACTAGCAATGAGACTAGCCATGACACATCATAATCAAAACCTCAGAAAGACAACATAAAAAGAGAATAAGAAAAGGAACAAAAGAAAAGCAAGCAATATTTTTTCAAGGAAAACCCACTCAAATTACAGCAAATTTCCCAATGCAAACTTTAAAGGCCAGGAGAGCTTGCAGAAAAAAAAATCTTTCAAGCTTTAAAAGACAGCAAGTGTCAACTCAGATTTTTCTATACACCAAAATTATCTCTAAAAATTGAAGAAGAAATAAATTTTTTTCATGACCAACAATTCCTAAAGAAGTTTTAAGCACTAGCCCAGCACTGCAGAACATACTTGAAGGAATCTTTAATAAAGACAGAGAGGCAAGCAGCAACACAGAACATTGCAGAAAGGAAACATCTAAAGATAAAATGTAATAAAAAATTGACCTCAGTTATTTGATTGGTAGCCCACTAAAACAGTATTAACCTTCTCATAAAATCTGTGAAACTTCCCCCATAATTAGTATTTTATTAGTATATTAGTTTGCAAAGTGTTATAATAATATTCAACATGGGGAATTGATATAAAATCTTAATCTGTGAAACTTTTTTGGTGTCCACAATATGTACAGCTATTTAGCTGGGGGTGAAGTGGCAGAAGGAGCCATTGATTTTTTATTTGGAATATTATTAGTTCTAAAAACAGTAAGAATTGGTAAATAAGTGGTTCTTGGGGTCTTCTTTCTAAAGCTGTCATTGAATAATAAAGATAAAAGATACTATAACCTTAGTCCATTGGCTAAGAACTCAGTCAGCTATTACTTCAACCTGTGACTCTTGAATTTTGTTTTGATTTCATGCTCTGTAACTAAATTTGTAATAATGATCTTAGTTATTTTTTTCCTACTCCTCTTTGGGAAAGAACTCTTCTTGAAAATTCTGTAAAAATAAAAAGATAACCAAGGGTCGAGACTACTTAAACATCCCCATGAATACACAGGGAAAAGGGGCCTATCTCAGAAACAGCGTATTGGAGGGAGAAAAGGCAAATATGAATCACATAAGCACATACATAATTCATGTTGATGGGTCTGTTTCAGTCACTGTTTCATTCCTGGGACACAACATACAACACCCATAACCTAAGTGATTTTTTTTTTTATTTTAGCTCACGGTTTTAGGAGGTTCATTCATGAGTCAGCCGGCAGTGGCAGGATAGCTCTGGAAGGGACAGTTGCTCACAGTCACAAGATAAAGGAAAAGGGTCCTGTGGAGAAGCCAGGGCAGAAGCACATCCTCCAAAACACATCCTCGTCCTTAGTGATCTGCCAGGCCTGCAGTAATTCAGCCCTCCCAGCCAGCACATGAAGCCTACAGACAATCCGCAACATCCAAAAATACGAGGCTTTGGGGGCACATTCCAGATCCAAACCTAACACGGCCAAGCAAGCACTAATTCTTGTGAGATTTTCAAGAAAAGACTCAGAAAAAAAGCAACAAAATAGATCAGACAGAATAGCTTAAAAAGAGAGGAAATAACAAAGCGCAAAAGAGCAAAAGAGTAACAGAACAAAAGAAAGAATGAGGGAGGAAAATTTGCATGTTTCCAAATTGTATTTAATTCACAAGTGACAAAAATTCACAAAAACTCCAGTGAAACTGAGAGACTTGGGGGCTTTTCTGAAAGGCTGGGAGTGAAATGTCTCTGAGTTTTGTAAGTAGGCAGGAGAATACCAAGAAGCTTCTTCCTCAAATAACATTTGTGATTTGATTTCCTACTAATAGCAACCCTTGGCAAGCTGTGCCAGAGGAGGAGGCTCTGATTAAATCTCCTCCTCTTATCAAAATCTAGCTGAAAGTAAAGATAATGACCCAGGGTTGTGCTGAGGACTTTCAGGTCACTTATCCCTTGGAGTACCAGAGGTAGTACACTCAGCTTTTCTTGGGTCTTCAAAAAGCTATTTTCTTAGGCCTCAGTACCTCTGCTTCCCGACACAGATTTGTTCACTGAGATTCATTTTGAATGCAGACCACGCCCCCGACCCCCCATGGAGAAACTGTCTCCTCTGTGACTATTGGAAAGGTCGCCATATGAAAGGCTTGCCCATCCTTTACCTCAGGCCTATCACCTTCTAGTCTGACAAAAATACCACCAAAACCTAAACCCATCTGTCATTAATGTTTGTCTGGTCGGTCAGAACAGAATATAGCATAACAGGAATACTTTTCTTGAAGTGACAGCATCTTGGTAGTCTTGCCATAGGCTCAGCCTTCTCCAAGCCCTTCTTTACTACTATTTCTGGGCCATTCTGTTCATGTCCTGACATATGTGTCCTCACAAAGTAAAATTAATTGGTGATGATGAGCCTCTGGCCAACTAGCTGCTTGCTGGAAGGCAGACTTGAGATCCCTGATTTGAAGTGGCAGGTGGAGGTAGACAGGGGTAGATAGAGACAGGCTCCCTTTTTTTATGCTTCTTCCTAATTTCTTCCACAGCATTGGGTGACTACATATGCTGTCTGTCGGCTATGCAACACCATCAAGGGTAGAGGGCTTCAACTGGGGAATTGCCTTTAGGTGCTGCAGAACTGACGCCTGATGTGTGCCAGCAACAAACAAAACACTTAACATTCAGAATCACTATATTTTTTCTTTGAATAGACATACTGACTGCAGAAGCCGAGACGGCCGGATTCTGGACATGGAACCACGGAGGAAACACAAAGAGGGAATGAGGTGGGAGGGGACAGTGTACAGGAGAAAGATGGGGTGAGTGTGCAGCAGAGAGATGCAGATGAGACAGACAGGATGATTGATGGAGAGGAGAGAGGGGACGAGGGGAGGGAGGGAACACCTAAAGGTGCCACAGGGTCAGAAAGACAAAAGGAGAGACAGAGAGCACGGATGGGGAACAACCTGAGGGAGTCCAGCAGGTGAAAGCAGCAGATGGTGGGAAAATTAGCGCATGGCTACAAAGAATTGCAGAAAATTTAGCTGAGAGATACACAAGGCAGTCCACTTCTGTGTGTAGCCCCCACGACTTTCAATGTACACTGCTTTTGTGTCTGTAGTCAGGCTTGTATCTCCCGCCTCTTTCGTGCTTTCCAAATGACTGTCGAGATGAGGTTTTGTGTAGCTCAGCTAGTTCTGACACATTCAGGGATCCTGTCCTGCCATTATGAGAAAAATGACAATCACAGCAGAGGAATGAGACAAAGGAACTCTGGGTGCTCCAGGCTGAATTTTTGTTGCAAGTGAGCAGAGTATAGGGAGAGTGGGAGAGGAGACAAACTATCTCATGACTGCCCTCTCCCGCCTCCCATGCTGAGCTGCCTCCTCCCACCTCGGGGGCTGGAAAGCTGGAAGCACCATAGCACTAGATTCCATTGATTTCTAAGCTACAGCAAGAAATGTGAAACCCACATTTATGGAAATATCCCATGGCACTCAATAAATATATGCAAGTAGTGACCACATTTAAATATTTAAAAGAATAGTTTTCAATGACAAAGGGCATGATGAGCCCTGGAAACTAGAGGCAGAACAGGGGAGAGGGAGGACCCGAGGTCGCTGGAACAACTAAAGCAATGTGCACACCCACAGAAATGGATGCCTAGGGAAGCATCCTTAGACATTCCGTAGTGCGCTTAGACCAAGGGATGCTGCAACACCCATGTGTACATCTTACTACCCTAAATCACCGCCCCTGAGCCTCCTGTGCAGAGCAGCCCATTTCATGGAGTCAGTAAGACCCCTGCAATGGCTCAAGGCTCTTTCCCTTTGACTTCTAAGCCCAGCGATAATTGTCACTGCTCTGCTGATCCCTAGGTACAATTTGTTAGAGTTTCTTTGTTAGTGTTCTCTTCTTTTTGTGTCACAAACTTTTTTATTACAATTTATGTTTTTCTGTTTCTGACTTTTATTCTCTTACGGTCTTTTTAAATTTACTTGGTTGTGTGGTAAGGTACCTTAAAGGGATTTGGGCAACAGAGTGGATGAATGAATGTTTAACTGCTAATAAATTTTTCAGTACTAAAAGCAACTTGAGAGAGGAAAGGTCTTTTTTGTGGTTTTGCATTATCTGAAGAAACTAATGTCTAATATATGGAACAGAAATAAAATTTTAAATAAACCAGCCATAAAAAGACTAGCAACACATAGTAGTTTTCAGAAGAAGGCAATATTATATTGCCGTTATGAACACAGGTGCTGCTGACTGATGCTCCTCCCGTGTATATAAACACTTAGGACCGTTAAGGTGGATTGTAAAAATGAAACTACAAAGGCAATATAGGGGACTATATATTTTTTATTTTAAACCATATGTAAGAAATCTCATTGTATTAACTTCAATTTATTCGATTGCTTCTTAGCATAAATATGTCTCCAAATATTTTGTGTGACTTTGATTTTTGGATGTAAGGATACTATCTTTCTGCCTTTCTTTTTCTCCCTCTCTCGTCTTCTTTTCCTCTCCATCTCCCACCCACTCCTCCCCCTTCTTTTTGGCAAAAACTTTTTCATCAGACATTCATTTATTTTCTTTATCTCTGAACATGATTCCTGCAATTTTCTTCTGTTTGGAAACCACATTCATCATGAGTTTTGGCAACTGGGAAGCATGGCTTTCATAAGACTAACATATAGATTATAGTATTTTCAAATTACAAACTCAATCTTGATGTTTTTACTTCTGTTTCACACCTACATATCAAAGTTGCTTCATGATGCTGACCACCCTCAAGTGAATCAAGGTATCCAAAGAGTCCACCCAAAGACTAATAGAACATATCTCTTTATACAAACAAGGGAAAAGTTCTCAAGCAAACAGACAGCGGCAGGCGTCTGGAGTGTAAGTTGAGGAACAACAGCCTCAAGACATAATCTACAAAGTGTCCCAGAAGCAGTGCTGCTCATATTTTCCTGTCACCAGAATTACAGGTCCTTTATTTCTAATACCAACTTCACAGGAAAAAACACACTGTTGCTGTCTGGAAAGAAAGTCTGCTTAAGTATAAAAATCAGTGCCTGTTATGCTATCTGTCGCCCAAACAGTTAAATCAATTGCAATCTGCCCTCTCAGTTTCTTAACGCTGTCTATCTGTACCATTATTGTCATCAAGATAGTGTAAGTCCTCTAGTATATGTTTCCTAGATGATGTCAATAAACGTTGCTTAATTGACCTTATTTCCTGAGTTTGTAGATATAATGGTGGTATGGTTAACAAGATCTTTTTGTACAAAATTCTATAAACTCAATGCAGATTGAAAAAAGATAGGGACATGTTCAGCCTCCTTTGGGTGGATGGGAAATCTCTCGTTTATTTGGGATTGGGCCTGGGAAGAGGGCAGAATGAAATTTAAAGGAGGCAGCAGAGGGAGCAGAAGAGGGGATGCCTGGAACCATGGGAGAGGAGCAACCTCACCCTGAGGTCCCGCTGTGCACGAACCAGCCGTCTTCCTCCTCACAACACCACTTTCTTCCTCTCCACGCTCCACAATGCTTCCAGAATCATTGCTTCAAAACACAGACATGAAATATCATCTTGCTTTTTTATTCTCTCTGAAGACTTAATTCCAGATAAAATGCAAGTCAAACTCAATTTTTCTTGAAGATCCATTCCCAGAGCTGCAGGTATTGGTCAATAGTTACAGCATTTGCCTAACAAGCACAAGGCCTGGGTTCAGTTCTCCAGCACATGGAAGCTGGGCATGGTGGAGCCCGTCTGTAATAGTAGTAGTAGGGAGGCAGAGGCAGAAAGATGTCGTGTACTCAAGGTCAGCCTGAACTATACCATGAGTTCAGCCCCAGCCTAGGCTACAGAGTCAGATTCTGTCTCCAAAATCCAAACAAAACAAAACAAAACAGATCTATTCCCAATCTGACTTCTGCCAACCCCACTCCATTCTAATTACAGAGACAAGGGCAGAACCTGGGTGGGCCTGTATGCCACCTGCCGTTGATCACTCTGGTTCCTGTACATGGGACAGCTCCACTCCAGTTCAGGGTGAATTCCTAACTTCTCCAATGAATGAGGACTATTTTTCTCTGTACTTTCTATGTCTTGATCAACTGTCATACACCCAGCAGCAGGTTAGAGCCAGCACATATGGGCTCATGTGTGCTAATCTTTCCACATGAGTGAATTAGAGAACAAATTGTTAAATACCAGTACTATTATAACTACAATTAGAGAAAAAAATAAAACTACAATTAGATAAATTATATCAAAACATAAATGTATATAAAATTATATAAAATATAAATTGGTAAATCTCCAACACTTGTTGATTCTTGACTACTATATTTGGTATATTTGTTTATACACTGTATGTTATATATTTATATGATAAATTGCACAAAGAATATTGTAGTAAGTATAATACATTAATAAATCCTCAAACTCACTGATCCTAATTATTTTATCATATTTTACTATTGTGTATATTTCCAAAATTAAGATTTTCTATTTGGTGTGGTATTTCGCGTCTCCTTCTGTCATTGCCTTTAGTGATATACCACTGACACAGTTAGAAATCTGTCATGGTGGAATACTGAAATCACGGAATCTGACAAATATTACAAGGCAAAACCTGATTGGTATTATATGAATAGTGTAGACTTAAAAATTCATTGACAAAATGTTAACAATTCAGATCCACTTAAAGCATCTTCAGCCTACAGGTGTTATATGATAGATGGCATAAACTCTGAGTAAATACTCTTCCCGTATTTGGAAATTATTAACCAATTGAGAAAGAAAATTGTTTATGTCAATAATCAATTAAATGTTTCTGTGTCATCTTTATTGCTAGTAATACTGCTGAACTAAACAAAAACATCAATTGTCATTTTTGTCGACACTATATACTTTTCTCCCTTGGAACCATCACTTGAATCTAGGTTCTAGAGTCCAGCAGAGTCAAGGAAGACATTTTTTGAGGATCAATTCACTATATAAAATATTTAATAAGAAGTACTATATATTTTGTTATTAGTATTTGTAAATTGTATGATGGTTTACATTAGAAATATTTACAATAAATGTACATGCATGTAAATGTGTAACATTTTCCTCCCAGAGAGCTGTCTGTCTCACATTTATCAGTTTACTGCTGCCTGGTCTATCTCCCCCCAAAATTAGATGTTTCTTTTAAGAATTAAGATGTTATCTGAGTCACCACTACATCTCCAATATTTATTTGATACTCTGTAGATACTTTCTACTAAATGCTTGCTGATTTAACATGAGGAAACTACTCCTACTTACTTAGACACTTGGTGGATGGAATGTTTCTCATGTTGGCCAAGTTAGCAGGAGAACCCTAGACTAACTGTCCTGGAAACGGAAGATGAGGCAGTGTTTAGCTGAAGTGTTGATGCTACGGAATACACAGCAGAAGTCCTTCACTGTGCGTCTTATGTTTCGTGACATGTCACCCTAAGACAACAGTTTAAACAAATGAAACGCTATTTAGAGCCTCTATGAGTGGGCGCAACTGTAACATCTGAAGTATATTCTTTACCCACTCTATACATTTATGGACAGATATAGACTTAAAATTGGTACTTTCTTATAGAAAGGAATTGGCAACATAATCAATGCCAAATCACAATCGATGATGTTATTTATATCATAAAATTTCTGCTTAATATTAGAATTTATATTTTAACATATTTGTCCTCTTTGGCTTTTGTCACTTATGATATTTTCAGCATAATAGGAGTCAATAAAGAGCACATGGTACTCACAGCATCTCTGGGATACAGGAAGGAGAGTTATCTCCAGAGATATGTTTCTTATTTAAATTGGTGTCACCATTTCTTTGTTTGCAGCTTCAGAATGTCATAAAAATTGACCTACTTAAGTGGTTGTTTCTTCTGCTCAGGGTCACCAGGTGGGCTTTGGACTTATATAGATACCACTCTCCTCTAACCTTACAAAATTTACACAAAGCTGCTTAGTAAGATGCTATTATGAAAATCTTGTGCCTCCAGTTTCTGTAAACAGATTTTTTTAAAAAGAAGAAAATTACCTCTGCCTCAATTTCAAGATCATAAATGTATATCAACTGGCAGAATCTAATTCATATCGAGTATCACAATAGCTTCCAGGAGAGTAGGAAATGTGAGTTCTGGCTTTCAGACGCCTATAAATAGGGAAACACAATTGAAAGGGATAGGGTAGGATGCTGAGTGTACCATTTCTGCTGTCAACCAGATGACTATGGAAACCTTGACTACATTCTTCAAATTGCAGCAGAATGCAACCAACCACTGAGCCAACCAATTTCCTGAAGTGATGTCTGGCAGAAAGGAACTACACAAAAGACCCTTAACCTAGAAAAAAATTAAATATAATACCCTGTGATCATTGTAAATACTTCCTCTTTGCATTCTGTGTTCATTTTCATTAAACATCATGCCATAATTCTTTGTCTATGATAAAAAAATTTTCTACCACCATTTGTAAACGCCGCCTGATTTTGCAACTCTCCTGTAATCTACTCAACTATTTATTTTGTGCTGGCCGTACAGGTAAATTACATTTTGTCCACAGATAGAAACAACGCTGGGAGGTACACCTTTATAAATCTTTGTCACACTCTTCACTTATTTTGTTAGGCCAGATCCATAGATTTCTCTTAAAAATGGGTCTTATTTACTGGTTCATTGAATTTAGGGCTGTTTTATTTGTTCTATAAATGAGACAAAAGTAGAATCACATTGTTTTAGAAGTAATGAGGGAAAGCCAGCAGTATATTATTTTGTGCTAAAATAGCACCACTTCTAAAACACCTGGGATCTTGTTGAGAGGCATTACATAAAAGCATAGATTGTGGTGAATGTTGCTTCATCCTAATGTGTGCGTCCTGCAATCCTGATGTAACAAATCATTATGTTTCTTATTTAAGGTGATCATTAGACACCAGTACCTGCAAATGCTTGCTTATTTTCCTAAAGACAATATCTGATTCTAGTATTTTTGGCTTAAATCAATGCATTAAATACATGCATTCGCTGTGCTAAATTCTGATGGAATAAAAAATGCATAAAATAATGTCCCTAAACTCCCCGATCCTTCAGTATTTGGAGAAATGTGAGAAAATTGCTTTATTGCTCTATTTTTAAATTGCATTGCATTATGCTCTCTTGCTCTCTCTCTCTCTCTCTCTCTCTCTCTCTCTCTCTCTCTCTCTCTCTCTCTCTCTCTTAACCTGAGTAGAAATGGAGTAAGGGAGGGCCAATGCTTTCCTTTGAAATGTGCAGGCTGGGAACCCCTCCAGCTCCAAGGAAACACTTGTTTTTGACATTGGTATCTCCACTGCTTGGCTCATAGCTTAGTAATTCTAGGCTAGATAACCAAATGAACAAGCAGAGAGTGAGTGCCTGAATCAAATTAGACCTTACTATCTCTGATAAAAAATCAATTCAAAAGATGGCAAACAACCTACCTGGCTTAGTAGCATGAGTAACTAGAAAAGTTATATTCAATGCGATAATACATTATGAAGAATTTGGAGTCAACTGCAAAATATTTTTATGGGGAAAATATTACAGGTAATTTAAAAATACTTAAATGTTAATTTCTGCAATACAGGAGGTGAGCAAAATAATATTGCAAAAATTATATTTATAAAATTTATAGTAAAAACATATTGCTATTAGTATCTCTCAAAATTCTCTCATTTTGAGAATTTCATTATTTTTTATTATTCTTGCCACTTTCTGGAACTGTTGTAAAAGTCGATTTTTAATTTTTTTTTTTTTTTGGTATCTCCTGAGGTATAGTAAAAAATACGGTGAAGGGAGCTGAGAGTGTAGTTCAATGTTTAGAGCACCAGCCTCATGTGCACAAGGCCCTAGGTTGTTCCCCAAGCACCACATAAAAATTAGCAGGAGGCTGAGGCAGGAGGATTGCTGTAAGTTCAAGGCCAGTGTGGGTTAATAGTGAGTTCAGGAACAGCTTGGACTATATAGAGATTGAGATGCTATCTCAAAAAACAAAAAACAGAACAAACAATATTAACAAAAATGGTGAATACTGCCACTGAATCCCATTCAAGTTTGTGAACCTGTAAAAACATTTTAGTACCTTCTGTCCACCTTATTTGCCAGAGATCTAACACAATTCAAATTCAGGCTCTTCCTTAAAGTCAAAATGATCACACAAGGTAATTGTTTTGAGTCAATTCAGGACATCAAGTAGTCTAGACAGTGCAGCTAAAGATGCCCACGGGAGAGGACTTCCAGAAAGTGTGAGAAAAGTGGGATATGTCTGCATAAAGACAGGAGAAGTATTTTGAGAAAGATTAATGATGTGTCTTTTATTATAATTTTTAAATTGAAATATTCACAGTCTTAGTTACTTATTTATTGCTGGGGCAGAATACGCTTCAGAACTTCAATACAACCTCAGAGAGGGAAGATTTTTTTAGCTTAGTTTCAGAAGTTCTCAGTCCATTATGTGCAGCTGGCACAGGTGGAAACACATGCCAGCGGCCTCCTTTTAGCAGACAAGCTGTTCACTGCATGGTGGACAGAGTCAGGTGAACAGAGAAGGGCAGAGCTAGCCTACAACCTTCCAGCTCAAGGCCCCACCTCCCCCTCCCCCGCTCCGTGTTTCGCCTCTTCCAATCAGGCCCCACCTCTTAAAAGCACACAGTTCTATAGATACTTCACAACATCCAAGGCATGAGGCTTTTGGGGGACATTCCAGATCCAAAACAAAACATTTACCATATTTTTATTATATCTCATATATTTACAATACTAATAGAGTCATTTCATTCTAAAATGTCTATGTTGTTCCCATGTCAATAAACCCATTATTGGAGCTGGAGGAATAGTTCAGCGGTTAAAGTACTTGTCTAGCAGGAGCTAAGTACCTAAGTTTGATTCCCCAGCACCACATAAGCTGGACGTGGTGGCACACACCTATAATCCTAGCACTCGGGAGGCTGAGGCAGGAGGATTGTTATGAGTTCAAGGCCAGTCTGTGCTATATGGTGAGCTCAGAGTCAGCCTGGACTAAGGAGTGAAATGTTGTCTAAAAACAAACAAACCAACAAACTAAACCATTACCTTCTTTTTTGGTCCTATCAACCAAGTTGAAATGTCCCAACATGCTGAAGTCATACTCTGTCCAAAATGTTCAAATCTTATAGCAACACCAAACCCAGAGAACTCTAATGCTAAGTACTTTCTTCATTTCTAACACTGCTGTTGAGATATCATAATCTTTGATCTGTCCATTAGGAATCCACTGTGCAGTGGTGCTTCATTCATCTTGCTTGCTAGCTGATGGGCTGCTTCTCACTTTGTTCTGTGGCTCACTAGTGGGGTAGAATGTGCACATGACTTTTCCAAGGTATTCAACTAACGAAGGTGATACAGAAAAAGGATCTGCAGACATTATTAAAAGTTCGAATGAGAGAAGACGTGAGCATAGCTGAATCAATCATTTCAACCCACCAAACGTGTGTGTCCAGTGGTCAGAGTTAAACAAGTCACAATCAGAAGAATGTGGCTTGGTATGTAAACTGATAATCCTAGTACTGTGGGACACTGAGGCAAAAAGATCTCAAAATCAAGACCAGCCTGAGCAACTTAACAAGATAATGAGACCCTGTTCTGTCTCAAAGGCACAAATAAATAATAGACTGGGGATGGAACTCACTATGAAGGCTGTCAATCCCCAGTGCCCCCCCCCCACACACACACACAATAGAAGACTTACAGATTCAATGAGAGTGAGACAAAAAAGCACAAGAAACACAAGACACATGGCATAGAACAGAGGTAGCATGTAGAAGCTGAGAGCAGCCCTCCAATTAACTGCAGGTAAGAACTGAAACTTCAAGTCCTACAATTATTACAAAAGTTACTGGACACTGCCAACAACCTGAATGAGCTGGGAAATAGATTACCTTCCAGACAACACCTTGATTGCAGCCTTGTGATATCCCCAAGAGAGAACCCAGCCAGGCCTTGCTAGAATTCTTTCATACAGCCCTGTGAGTTACATCAACATTGTTTCCAAGTTATATGTGTGGTGATTTGTTATGCAGGAATAGAAAATAAATATAAGTTCTCTTATTCAAGAGTTTTTCTCCATAGCCTGAATACTGAGCCAGGTTTCCAAAGGGTTTATACACACACTAAGATCAAGAACTTGCCCTTCTCCATAACTTCTAACTCTTCTTGCTGGAGTTAGATGTCTATCCTAGAGTACTTCTTCTTTTGCGATGACTTCTCAGTTTTTATTTATAAAAATAAACATTTCATGTCTCAGGATAAAGCCTAAGACTTGAATTCATCAGCTACAGTGAGCTCAAATGTAGACTTGACACAAATCATGGCAGTGTATTGTACATTTTCATAAGTGATGCTTCACTCCTATACACACACACACACACACACACACACACACACACACACACACACACACATCACTTATCTGATATTGTCAACTCTGTGAAGAAGTGCGCCTCTCAGAGTTTCTCACAATTAACTTTACATTAACAGGTGTATCTAACCAGAAAAAGAGAAGAAAAAAGAATGTCTACATATGTCTTACATACATTTACACATATACCAAGTTTCTTTTTTAAGCTTTTGTCTCAAAGAAACATACAAACAAGCGAATACACCATCAGAATACTAACTAGGAACACTAAGATAGCAAAATAATGCATTCCAAAATAAATAAACAAGGAATATACATTTGAATCTTTCAAGATTTTTCTTTGTTGTTCTTTTTATTCTTTCCTTCCCAGAAAAATACCTTAAAGTCTGAGCAACTTCAGACTTTATGTTTATGTGCCCTCCAGAATGACTTTTGCTTTCAAAAACATTTTATAGGGAGATAAACGAAAAGCTAGAAGGAGAATGAGAATTATATTAAACAATGATTCATAACAGTTGAACATTCATGAGAGGGGAACCAAACGCTACCCAGAGATTACTTCGTATCTTATCATCTTTTGAAATATGTTATCTTATACAAGAGAAAATAGACTTTATTCAGCCACTCAGATTTTTGCTTCAGATTTATTTAAAATAGCAAGTTATTCTCTTTTAGTGAAAGGTTTTAAACTTGCAGCATAATCCTACCACCTTAAATATTACCCTCAGAGGATTCCAATTTAAGGGGTAAAAGGTTCATTTAAATATACTATGATTTCTCTATAAGAATTTGATTTTAAGTACTAGAAAGAGGCAGACCCGTCTACATTTTAAGTGAAGCAGACCCAAACTCATTTAAAAATCTTATTATATACACATTCTATTCTGTTTCATAAATAGACTATCACTCCATGAAGCAACCTATGATCTTTTGTTTAATCTTCTCACATGTGCTCAAATGATTTTACAAGAGGTCCTACTTAAAAGGATAGAAGTTAAATTGCGTAGAAATAGAAGAATTTTATTTTCTTAGTTAACAAATTTTGGGGAAAGTAATTCTAAAGACCACAAGTTCATAGCCAGGCACCATTGCCTATCCAGCAGTGATCCATTAGTGAAAATGTGAAACAAAGACTACAGCAGGCAGTAAACGTCTTCCTAAAAACTAACCCAGAAAACATAATTCCAACTTACGATTACCAATACATCACACTTAATGAATGGAAAACAAAATTAAAGACATAAAATAAAATGCTAACTAGGGTAATAGAGAGAAGGAAGAATGAAGAAAGTTATGTCTAGTCCATGCTAAGAGGAGAAGACACTCCAAGTTCAGTCCTTAACACTGTGCAGTACAGTCATCTATAGAAGGTTTCAAAAATACTGATACTCAACCAACACCTTCAGAAACTGGCTTACTTGATCTAGGGCAACTGATCTCAAAGTGGATCTTACCCTCTGCGATCTTTGTAGAACTGCTGTCCTAATCAAGTCATCTAAATCAGCATGTCTAAGGGTTGGACTCAGAATCCTGGGTCATCACAGCCTTCAGTGATCTAAGACTCATTGCTTCAGAATAGAGATAAGTAAACCAGATCTTTACTGCTTAAAAGACATACAAAGGATTCTAACACACAGCCAACAGAAAAATGTTGAGGTAAACATAACAATCCAGGTAGATATTAAAACTCAACAATGAGAAAACGATCAACTAATACAAAAATAGGCATAAGATTTGAATACAGACTTCACTAGGGAAGATGCATAGATAATAAGCATATGAAACATGTTCAAGACAAAGTATAACCAGAGGAACACAAATCAAGACCGCACATTAGGAACGGCTGCATACATATCAGCATGGCCAAAACCCACAACGTTGAAAGCATCCCACACTGCTGGGGATTTGGAAAAGCAGGAGCTCTCGTTCTTCAGTAGGAGGACTGCAAAATGATACAGTCACTTTAAAAGACAGTTCAATCATTTCTTACAAATGTGGATATAATTCACGCATAGAATCCAGCAATCTTACTTTTTGGTATTTACCCAATAAGTTGAAAATTTACACCCACACAAATACACTTTATTCATAGTGGCCATTATTCATAACTGTGGAAGCAACCAAGATGTCCTTCAATACATAAATTTAAAAATTAACTGTGGAATATTCAAGCATTGAGATCTCAACCAGTGCTTAAAAGATTTTATTGAACCACAAAAGTATACACAGGAAGCTTAAATGCTTATTAAAAAGTGAAAGGCGCCAAGCTCTACAGTCTACATATTGTATCAGTATGATTCTAATCATGTGCCTTTCTGGGAAAAGCAAAGTTATGCATACAGTAAGAAGATCAGGAGTTGCCACGAGTTCAGGGGGACATGTGAATGAAGAGATGGAGTACAGAAGATTATTAGGTCAGTGAAACTACTCTGTATGATACCGTAAGAGAGGATAGATGTGATCATGTATTTGTACAAACCCACAGAAGGCACAAAAAAGTGAACTTTAATGTAACCTCTGGTTTTGTGATAATAATATGTAAATGCAGGTTTGTTGTAACAAAGGACAAATGAATGATTGTGGTGCCATCTTGAATGTTGACGACAGGAAAGGATGGGGGAGGGTGGAATGATAACTCTTTGAGCTGCACATTTAATTATGCTATGAATCTAAATCTATCCAAAAAGCCAGGGCTATATTTTAAATTAGGATGATATTAAACGATAATTTTTAAAAGGCAACTCATCAGTTCTTTATACACATGTACAATGAACAAATGTTCAAGATATTTAGCTTATAAGTTAGTAAGAAAACTATGTGGCCATATTTGTGGCCATACTCCTCTTGTTAAGACACCAAGTATATATATATGTATGTCATTAAGAATGCCAAAATGAACTTGTTAAATACAGACAAAACTGGCTTTATGTGCATTGAGTTAAGAATATCGACAGATGGGGTTGGAGGAATGGCACAGCAGCGAAAGTGCTTGCCTTGCAAGCACAATGCCCTGAGTTCAATCCCTCAGCACTACACAAAGTTGGGTATGGGGGCACATGCCTGTAATCACAGCACCAGGCAGGCTGAGGTAAGTGGATTGTCCCGAGTCCAAGGCCAGCCTGGACTGTACCAGTGAGTTCAGGACCAACCTGGGTTACAGAGTGAGACCCTGTCTCAATGTGTGTGTGTGTGTGTGTGTGTGTGTGTGTGTGTGTGTGTGTGTGTGTGTCCACAGAACCCCTGTTGGATACATGACTCTGCATGCATAGGACAAATAATTTTTGTGTTTTTACTCATTTTCTCCAAATTTAACTTCTAATTCTCCAAAGTTATATAATGGATTGAAGGCAATGAAATGCAGACTGTAAAATCAGAAAATCCAGGAGTATTTTCTAAACAATACAAATTTCTCCATTGAAGCACCCTAGTAATCTTCTGATTTATATTAACGGCTCTCACAATTTTTCCTTATAGCTAAAAGTGGATGGAAAAAGATTCAAGGCAAAGCCTGGCCCAGTGGGGACAGGGCCAGTGGAGATGACAGGGAGTGATGGCTGTAAGAGAGCAGAGCACTGGAACTGAAACACAAAGTTCAACAAAGAGCACGTGCATTTTATCAAAGGGTCTTAAATGTCATGGCTGGTGATTTCCTTCTTCTGATCATGGTTAATGGAGAGTTGCTGGAGGTTTCTGAAAAATATGTGATATGATTAACGCAACGCTTTAGGGTTATTAATCCAAAGCAATGTGCAGGATGGATGAGATGCAGGAATGATTGGAAAGACCAAATATGAGCTGAGAAAATAATCCAGGATTAAGGTAAATTTGAAGTTTTATTATCCAGAGATTTTCTTTCTAAGAATTTCTTTGGAGACAGGCACCATTCCAAATCCATCTTATTCTACAAAACTCACAAAGCCAGTATGCTTTATCTCTTGTGGCCTTGCTCTACAGTAATATGTTGAAAATACAGACCCATTTTTCTTCCCAGACAGGGTGGATAGTTATCTAGAGTGAAAAGTTTCATTTTCTAGCATTTTTCATTGAAACTATCACCTGATAATTACACCGAATAGAAAGTAACCATTAATCACACCTTTAATATATCAATTCATCACTGTCTGCGTGTGTGAAGCCGAAGAATTAAAATTCATCAGTCACACCCACATGGCTGGGGAGGGGTGGGGACAACAAAGGAACCCTTTCGAATAAAGAAAATACATTGGCTTCCACTGGCAGGACCACTTTCTGCTCTCAGAGAAGGTGACTTTAATGCCCTCCTTTGCCCAGTCTGAGAACTTTAAGTGTGTTCAGGACATGAAACTCTTAAGTGTCACCTGATCCACAGAGGAAGCGAGGTGCTAAGTTTTGTCACTGTTCTTTCATCACATAAATTATGCTGCTAATGAAATTCCCTCAAAACACAAACTCATATTTCAAATTACAACTGCTGCCTGTGCCCTGGTCATACCTATTTCTCAAATGACAGGGAAGTCACTTTGCCAAGATGGTCCATTTTCAGGCTCCTCTTGCTAAAGCTGTAGGCAAAAGGCAATTTGTGGCAGTGATGGGATTGGGAATCTGGCTTTAAAAAGTCCTCGATGGATAAGGTGCATGGGAACTATTTAGTGCTTCCGTATTGTCCTCTCCTTCCTGAGGTGAGCTGTTGCCATGAACAAAACCCATCTCATGTCACCACTGAGACAATAAACCCCTTGACAAAAGCCTCAAGGCCTTCCACATATTTTGTTAAGTTATTTTGCAAATACAGCACTTGCTGCATAGTTTCTTCAGAAATAATTTGGTGTTTAGTTGGTTTTAGATTATAGATTCTCTAGAAAATTTGTGGCAGGAGATCCTCTCAAAGACAAAAAAAAAATAAAAATAAAAATAAATAAAAAGTCAAAGCACTTATTTCTAAACTCCTAACAGAGTTTATTAGCTTCTGGTATGTTTTCCCAGGGAGAAAAGTTTTGGCATTTTTTTAGAGATACACTTTAAACCTTTTAGTGATTATCATTATAGTGCATTATCTCCTCCTATAAAATACAGAAGAATAAAATTTGATGGAGTCAAAACCAAGCTACCTACAGAGCTGTGGGTGCTAAGCAGTGCAGTCCATGCCTCATGGGTAAGGTGCTCCCACTCCCAGCCCAGCTGTGCTTCCCACCATCGGTGCCTCTCGGAAACTGTAAAGGACTGCGAATCAGACACCATGGGCTCGGTGATTAATCAAGACCATAGCAGTAAATTCACTATATCCCACAATTACCAAAGACACCCATCTTCTCAATAATTCTTAACAGCACAAGATAAATGATGATTGTCCAATAAATTCTGAATGAATAAACTAACTTGCAGATTACCTCAAGCCTTCATGGCAGGGGACCAAACTTGAGAGGAATGAAGAGGGAAAGGCAAAAGTCAAGAAAAGATGCCTGTGTCAGAAACACCTATATTTCTACATAAACCCAAAAGAGTGCCTTAACTGTTGAAATTTTGAATGAAATGCAGAAACTGAAACCTATGGGGTTTTTTCATATATTTATTGTCTGAAAGAAAAAATAGCTATCAATACATGCTGGCCTGGGAGCAAAAAAAGACCCAAGGGTTATCAAGGCACCAGCCCCATCTTACTGAAGCATCAGGACGTTTTCTCAATTTCTAATTGATCAGAATATTGAACGGGTTTGTAGTCAATGCACCGACTGTGCTGACAATTTAAGTTCCTTTCATTGGCGAGCTAAATTTAGATGGAGTTGGCTATTTGAGCACTCCAGTGCCAGGACTCTACTTTGCATTTAAATGAGAGCTGAGAAAGATATTTTACAAAGATCTAGGAAAAAAAGGTGAAGAAACTCAGTTCCCTAAGAGAAAACAGATATAGATGCTACTAATCGGGGACATAAGTGAAGTAAAAAGAAATGGACCATAAAAGTGTGAAATGTTCAATGTAACAATAAAAATAAGCTATCTATATAAATAAAGGCATGGTGATAGCAATAAAACTAATGCCTTAATTTGAATACCACACAGCTTGCAAAGTGCCACCACATATGGCATATCTTTTGATTCTCAAAGGTTATTATAAGATATATCTGCACATTATACATATATTTTCTTTGGCATCAAAGACAAGTATGTTTGTACAAGATACCATTGTCATAGTTTTTATCAACAATATTCTAACTGCTGTTTTCCTGAAATTCATGCTTTTTATCATGGATCTGTGTTTAGTCCTACAATTAAAACTCTGCTGATGTATTGATAAGTTGCTATTCCAGATTAAAATGCATCCTTTCAAAATTCACCCAGACCAAACTCCAAATCCCTCGTACCTTAGTGTGGGACATGATTTGGAGTTAGATTTGTAACTACTTAAGCTGAACTTTTTTTTTTTTTTTTTTTTTTTTTTTTTTTTTTTTTTTTTTTTTTTTTTTTTTTTTTTTTTTTTTTTTTTTTTTGGTGCCGGGGATTGAACCCAGGGCCTTGAGCGTGCCAGGCAAGCACTCTGCCACTGAGCTACATCTTCAGCCCTTAAGGTGAACATTTTGAAGTGAGCCTTAACCTAAGATGTTGGCTGTCATTGTACAGACCCCTCTGTTAGTGATTAATTTGTGCTTTCTGAATAATTAAATAGAAAGCCCAGGTACACACATGCCTGCTATTCTTTAAGCATGTGATGCTGACCACCTTACCTCTGCTTTCACTCCTTATGCCTACCTGAGATTCCCTACAGTGTTCTCTGCAGGAAGAACTGCTGACCAGGGCAACCTCATCAGGAGAGGGGGGGTGGGGGGCGAAGAAAGGAATGATGAAAGAAGAAAAGATGGCTACTAGCAGTGCCCATTGCCAAGTGTGTGTTTTTAGACAAATTATTTGTTTTAAAAATGGGGATAATAAAATCCATCTACAAGGTTGTGAAGAAAACACAGATAAATTCCATAGCTATTTTCAGGCTATTTTTCCCAATTGACCTGCTGCACAGATGTATTTTTTTTTCTGCAGTCTCAGAGATTTTACACGTAGGTCATGATTCTTGGTCTTCACTCTCTCCCCTTTTTCTTTTATTCTTTTTTGGACAGGGTCTTGTTGTGTAGTTCAGACTGGCCTCAAGCTTGCAGCAATCCTCCTGTGCCTCTTGTGCACCAGATCTCTTTCGTACTGATAAATGCCATATACTTTCTTTCTTTCCTGTTGCATTCATTTGCCTGCCCTACCCCCTGCTTCCTACGGTCCTCTGCCCACGTCACCCCCTTTGCTTTGTCTTCCCGACCTCCTCTGGTCTAAAGCAAGTGACATCCTTCTACTCATTCTTCTCAGTAACAGCCACTGCTCATCACCTACTGGTGCTCCATCATTTCTACACAAGATGGACTACAGCAGTTTTCTTGGAAAGGCTGAAAAAGCACAGACCGTTTGACCATTTGAAAGTTTGACTTTCAAAGTGAATGCTGTTTTTGCTGAGCACTGTATTACTTGGGGCGGCCTGGAGTATCTTGCGAGAATAAATATGCTAATTAGCTCATATATGACACTAAATCTCCATTGTTGTTTTTGTTTTAGTGGTGTTGTTGCTGCTGTCACTCTGGATCTTCCCTCCAACCATCTGTCCTCTGCTCTGTGGTCAAAGAAAGAGGGTGGTCTTTGGAGACTGTTCATCCTACCTCCCACATTTACCTGGCAGGTGGCCACAAGATTGGGCCAGAGACAGGAATACTGACCCATCTGGCTTTGAGGAACTCTCCATGCCAGGCCAGGTTTTGGCAATGGTTTTGGTTCCCTAAGACTGTAGTCCCTTTCCAAAAATACTTCTAATGCTATAGTTGTCATCAAATTCCAATAAAATCATCCCCAAATCTCCCCCTTATAGATCAGGTAGTGACATACACAGACTTAGTAAATAATTCCTCCATCCCTTGAAATACTGAGGGATTTCTCGCATTTGATGGTTCTTGGATTTTTTTTTTTATCCTTTACCCTTTACACCCCTCTGGATATAAGCCATTCGAGTAAAGCTCTTCAAGACCACTAAGTACGCCATTTCTTTATTGTCAAAATTTTGGTATCTTAACCTCCTTCCTACCACTGCCATTTCAGCTTTGTGGTTTCTATCTCTTAAAATATTATACTGGAAGCAACCAGTAGTTCATTGATAAGAATTTTATTTCATTTCAGGTCTACTAGTTATTGAACAAGTTTGATGATGCCTCTGATATCATAACCACAAATTCTCCTGTTATTGTGGTGTCATGTGCCTCTGATACTCCTGAACATTACTTTCCTCCTTTTGCTACCTTCGTCTTTATCATCTGGATCTCTTCCAGTTCAGTGAAAAGAGTAGGGACACTTCCAAGCTGGCCATCTTAGAATCAGGTTCAGTTATTAGGAGTGTTTACGGAC
Source organism: Ctenodactylus gundi (assembly GCA_004027205.1). Classification (NCBI taxonomy): domain Eukaryota; kingdom Metazoa; phylum Chordata; class Mammalia; order Rodentia; family Ctenodactylidae; genus Ctenodactylus; species Ctenodactylus gundi. Next base: position 77,771 of record PVKB01004541.1, read on the forward strand.
ATGGGGCCCTGAGCTAAGCATGTGTCTTCCATCGAACTTACAAGACAAAAACTACAAATTTGTGGTTAGGGGAAAATAACTAACGAAAGCATCACATACTAGAGGATCAATCACTGTCAGAACATTTCTTCAATTTGAATAAAAGTGGACAGTTTTCTATTAAATTACTTATTCATTTATGAAAGATACAATTTTTTGCCAAATTCAGTGTACCAGAAAAAAAAAATTCCCATAACATCACACCATATACGTTTTTTGTTGTATACAAGTCAAAAAAGAGCAGAAATGCCCTCTTGAATTTTCATTACGCTCTGTTATTAAAGTAGAATTGCAAGAGAGAAACTTCCAGTGACAGTCCTCCAGCACCCATTCTCAACAGCTGTCACCCACAGGTTAAGGCCCATTTCCTTTTGACTTTCCTTCTTATTCTATGGTGGCCATGAAAAGGACAACCAGGATCGGAGAGCCACTCATCACAACAAACCAGGAACCTGGCTCTTCAAAACCTCAGCTTCGCCTCCTTCTCTGTGGGACACCAGCTCTGAGTTTCCTTCTTTGGTCTCTGGGTGTTGTTGTTGTTGTTGTTGGTTTGTTCCCTTCTTCATCCTTTATTTCCTCTTCTACACAACATATCACAATTATCTTTAGGAAAATCACCACTTTCCAATTTTAATACGATCAAATCTCCTCTTCTCTTTGACAACTCCAACGCCATTATTGAAGAGTAATTTTCCCCCTTTTTAATGCTCAGGCCTTTCCTCTACTTGGTGCAGACATTAGATACCATCAGATAATCGATAACCAGGTTCCATCCATTAGTCCTATTTTGTTTTTGACCCTCTGCTACCTTTAATTGCTTTCCTTAGGGCAGGTGCTGCCCACATAGCAACCGGCCTCACTCTGTCCCACCCGGAGAGCCTGGGTCTCTTGGTGCTTATATTCTCTTAAGGAAGCCTTTGGAGAGACTTCCATGCCTCCCTGTTAAGGCATAGGAAAACCATTTGTATTTACTTCAAAAAGCTTGGTGCAGCCCTATGCAAGCTGGCCTGCTTCCACGTTTTCCTGGAAAACTCTGATAAGCAGCACTTTTGTTGTAGTGGTTATTTGGGGGTTGTTCTTATCAATGGAGAATTTTTTTCAAGCAAATGTGGCAGGTGCTAAAGGGGTAAGGATCTAGGATGTGTATTAGATACCATTATTATTTAATTCTTAACAAAACAATGGGAATCAAACCCTCCTTCTCTCCCAATCCCCGAGGCTCAGGCAGACATAGGCACTTAGGGATTTTTTTTCTCCTAACAAGCAAGATTCCACTGAACAAGTCATCTGTTTTTCTTTCCGCACTACAGGAACTGGCCTGTGAGGAAGTGGTCGCTGTGCTAGTGGGGGATGACCACCCGGCCCTTATTTCCTTCTATAGGAACTCGCAAGGGAACTTTGCAGAGGAGGAAGGAAGACCTAAGTTTTTTAAGTTAGATTTTTAGACGTGAGCATCTTTGCTCTGAAGTGTGCAGTCTGGATCTACCTAATCAAGCCACTGGGGCAATGCAGAATGATGAAATGCTCTTGCCCTTCCCTCTAACAAGCACGGTGATTTTCTGCCCCAACTTGCTCTGGCCTTCCATTTTCTCCTCTATCCATGCAATGAGCACAGTGTTTCGGGTCCACGTGAAATAAAGTACCACACTTCTTTCAACAGTTTTCCTCCTCTACCATCTCCTGGCATCAGACGCGATTTTTCACTGCATACATAATCATAAAATAACTCATTTCTACTTTCATCCCTGAAAACTGGTCATTTATCAGTAAAAATCATCTGTTTCAGCCACTGTCTTTAGTGATGTGTCCTATGTGGCAGACTCTGAAACTAACTGTGCAATTAATTCTTATTTTCTATTAGTTGCCTCTCATTACGCTTCTCATCATTATTGACAGAGTCAGTTGGCGAGTTCACAGTTACCGCTGAACCCTTCCCACTGTGAACTGGCATTTTCTCCTGATAACTGGTAGACAAAAATCGACCGTTTTCCTAACAGCTCTTGAAACTCTCTGAAAACTCAGAAACTAGGTCAGATGGCCCAAGAGCCACGTCCCTTCCAGGGAATTGGCCATGTGGGCCTTTGGCTTCTTGAGCTGTGAAGCCTATTTTGGGTTATTTTGAGCCTCTCCCTTTGGCAGCTTTGACCACATCTAGTGTGGTTTGGATCTGAAGTGTCCCCCAAAACTCTCATGAACCTGTGTAGTATTGGGCAGTGGAGCCTGGCTGGAAGGGGCAGATGCTTAGGGGTACCTGGAGGGGTGTGTGCTGGTCTGCCCTGCCTCTCACGGTTCTCTGTTCCACCATGCTGTGAGGATCTCTGTCTGTGGAGCTCTGGCTCTGGACCCTGACTCAGATCTAGCCCTGCTGTGTGATTTTATTATTTTTTAGCTGTCCACCCAGGAACTGACTGAGATATTCTGAAACAGTGAGGTAAAATAAATCTTTCCTCCCTAAAGTTGTGGATGTTGGGACGTCACTGTGTTAAGTCACAGTGACAAAAAAAAAAAAAAAAACTAAAACAGAAACTCCTATTTTAGGTTATTTTGAGCCTCTCCCATTGACAGCTTTTGACCACATTCTTCTTTCCCTGCATTTGTTATTTGTTTCTCAAACTGACCTGTAAGATTTCCATCACTACCTGTCCTTTAAGAATCACCTTTCAAAATCCTCTTTCATTATGTAGCCTACCAGCATTTTTTACTGTTTTTATTTCTACAATCTACACAGCCTACTCATCATCACTTTATTTAACCTTTAACTGTTAGTTATTTTTTCTCATGTCTCTTGAATTCCTGAAATAGAAATTCACGTATTCTTCATATTCTTTTGTTTCTACTTTAGTATTTTCAGCTTGTCTCTAAATTCCCCAGAAAGCTGAAGAGAAGGTGCACACGCCTTGGATCTAAGAGTCCACGAGGTTAATCGTCCATGGTCACTTCAGTTACTTCATCTCTTAGAAGAGATAAAATCTCCCATTGGACCTGTTTTGAGTTCCATTACATTTATATCAAGCTTATATCAGTGGTTGGCACATTGTGACCTCTCAGCAAGTGTGAGTTTTTTTTTTTCCCTTTCCTCACAATTAACCTTAAGTATCTAGACACATTTACTATTGGCTCTAACTTCATTCCTTTCCCTGAAAGTCAACACAATGGCTCTAAATTAGCATGTGTCAGGAATCTCAAATTTTGACTAGGGTGCATAGATTTCTGTCTTCTGAATATTTTCCTCACACTTTTAAGCTTTCATTTTTTTCTTTTTCCCTATTTTTATTAATATGTATATGCGATGCACAATGGTTACATTAAACTTGAAAATTTTGTGCACTTATATACAGCAAAAACTTCACATTCCCTTCCCTGGCCCTTTGCTAATCTCCACGTTTGTCCTTCTTCCCCCCTGACTCCCAACATTTCACTTAATTGATTTTATTATTTATTTTTACTCTAGGTTTTTCATTTTAGAGAATCCACACAATATTCAATCTCATTTCATTACGTATAATGGTCTCCAGTTGTATCTATGTACCTACAAATGGTTCATATCTATCCGTCTTTATGACAGAGTGGTACTTTACTGTGTATATATACCAGATTTTTAAGTCCATTGTTCAATTGATTTAGTTCTTATTAGTTGTGTTGCTATAAACATGAGTATGCATGTATATTAGATGCTATATGGTGCCTCTTTTGGGAAGACACTCAGAAGACATACTGCTGGTTCAAATGGAATAACTGTTTTCAGGGTTTTTTCTTTTTTTTTTTTTTTTTTTTTTTTTTTTTTTTTTTTTTTTTTTTTTTTTTTTTTTTTTTTTTTTTTTTTTTTTTTTTTTTGAGGAATCTCCAAAATGCTTTCCATAGTAGTTGTACCAATTTATAGTCTCACCAGCCCTGTAAGAGAGTTCCTTCTTCCCCTACATCTCGGCCAGCATTTACTGCTTTTTTAGTTCTTGACATAAACCATCTGCACTAGGGTTTTCCTCAGTATTGATCTGCATTTCCTTAATAGCTAAGGATGTCTAGCATTTTTCATGTATTTACTGGCCATTTATACTACTTCTCAGAATGTCTGTTCATATCCCTTGCCTATTTTTAATTGGGTCTTTGATTTTAAGCAGTATATTTTTCTTCAGTTTTTTGTATATTCTAGTTATTAATCTCCTGTCTCTGGTGTAGATGGTAATTTTTTCCCAATTTTGACAGCTCTCTTTTCACTCTGCTGATTGTTTCCTTTGCCATGCAGAAGCTTTTTAAATTTGATACAAACCCATTTGTTGATTCAGGGCATTATTTCTTCTGCATCAAGTGTCCTTTGTGAAAGTCCTTGCACACACATGTATCTTTAAGAGTTTTATCTGTTTTGTCCTTCAAGGGTTTCAGTACTTCTGTTTTAATATCTAGGTCTTTGATTCACTTTGATTTTAGTACAAGGCCAATAGGTGTGGGTCTGGATTCATTCTTCTGCATGTGGATAATATGTTCTGCCAGCATCATTTATTGAAAAGACAGTCTTTCTCCAATATTTCATCTTCTAATAGAAATTTATTTACTTTCCTCAGTCTCTGAGATTTTGAGGCATTAATTTTTGTTCTTATTTAGAATGACAGATATAATTTGTATCCTTTACTTCACAATCCAGTTTCTTTCCTATAAACTAGTTAGATCATTTTTACATATCAACTTCATGTTTTGATTAGTTTCATATTGTTTTCCATGTATCTAAATATGCCTCTTAAATTCTACATGATTAGATCAATTCAAATTATTGAGCCATAGAGTCATGTTTTACAAAAGATTATATTTCTTTTAAAAATGAGAAAAAATACAGTGGTGGTTTAGATCTGGAGTGTCCCATAAGAGCCTCATGTTCCCATGGATACTGCATAGGGCTGGGAAGTGGGTTGTGGCTGGAAGGGGCAGGTGGTTGGGATTTGACCTGGAGGGGAATGGGCTGGTTCCACTTTTCCTCGCAGTCTCTCTCTCTCTGTTTCACCATGCTGTCAGGATCTCTGCCCCTGGAGCTCTGACTCTGACTCTGCCCCTACTCCAGCTGTGCCAAGTGTTTCCATTACTTTCCAGCCACCCATCTGTCAATAAACTGTGACCTTCTGAAACTGTAAGCTACAATAAATCTTTCCTCCCCAAGTTGTGGATGTTGGATACTTAGTCGCAGCACTGAAAACATAACTAAGACAGAAACTGGTACCAGAGAAGTGGGGTTGTTACTGTGCTTCACCTGACCATGTGGTTTGGAAGCCTTCCAAACCACTTTGTGGGAGGAATTTGGAAATGCTTGAGGAGAAACCTTGGAGTGCTCCAAGCCAAGCTTGATGGGAGATTTTGGTCAAAGCTCAGACGACCAGAATGCTGATAGGAGTGTGGACTGAAAAGACCAGGCTCAAGAAGTTTCAGATGGGAAGGAGGACTGTATTGGCAAGCGGCCTAAAAAACATGTCTACTACGATCTGGTAGAAAGTTTGTCAGCATTTTGCTCTTGTCCAGAGACTTTGTCTGAAACTGAGATTAAGGGTGGACTGCTACTCTGGTAGAGGAAATCTCAAGGCAAACTGATGTTTGAATTGTCACTTGGCTGCTTTCTGCAGCTTTTATTCAGCTCTATGGCAAAAGACAGAATAAAATGGTAGAGAAAAAATTATATAGAAGGTTTGCAATGCCAGGCCAAAATGATCTGCAGTGGTCAGCCCAAAGAACACAGGAAAGTTAAATAAATTCATATTAAAAAGAACCCAAGTACCATCAGGGTATAGGGAAAATGCCTAGAGGGCACTGTCAAAGTCAAAAGGACCCTTGCCTTCACCAGCTAGCTCAAGGATAGAAAGGCAAGAGACTTTGCTCTGAGAAGTTAACTTTATGGCCAAAAGAAAAAATGTCTTCTAGATTTCAACAGCCTGGAGATCAGTCATGAAAGAACTTGAAGCTTTCTACAGCATTTGTTCAAGGGAGCCAGTCTATGAGACCACTGAAGAGATTATGTCAACTTGAGAGATTTAGGAACCACACCTCCACTAGGATTAGGATTTGTGAACCATGCCTAGATTGTGGATCAAAAACTGGTCTGGATTAGAGTGTGAGAGATCTGAGGGCTGGTCGATGAGAGAAGGGCACCCACCCAGATACAGAAGAGCCAACTGAAACTCCAAGGGTATAAAAGGAAGAGGGAAGACTGTTAGAGCCTCTTCATCTAGAAAAGCTCACACCTTCGCACTTGTCTATAGACGCCAACTTGCTACACATCGCGGATCGTCAACACAGATTCGCTCCAGTCTGGACTTGTGCCTGTTTGCCCATCACGGCTCTTCAGTCACTGATCTTTAGGCTTCGGTCTTCACCCAAGATCTGCAGCAGACTCTCACCTCATCGGCTGGCTGTCCTGCAGTCCCGGACAGGAGATCTACTTCACAGCTGAGCAGCCATCTTGGACTATCTCTATCCTTACATTGGTAAACCTTCCTAATAGGTTTTCTTGCGATAAAATCTGTATTTTCTGTCTTTGAGAGAACTGAAACTAATACAGACTAGTATTCAAGCCAATGGCAGACCTGGCGTTGTCAACATGGTCCTGGCTTTACAGACTTGCAGAGTGTAGGAGTTGTGGGTTCACAGAAGCTTCTACCAGATTTCAGAAGAAGGCCTTGGAGGACAGGAAGTGTGTGCCCGGGAGGCCAGTGTGTGAAGTTGTAAAGGAGAAGCCAAAGGTGCAGTGAAGAACCCAGGAATTTGGAGAAGCCACGATCATGGATCACTGGCTGAGGAAAACTAGAGGAGGTGAGCAGACAGAGAAGATGGAGATCACAGCCAACAGCATTGCTATAGGGGAGAGGCCACCCCAGACCTTAGAGTTCATATCTTGCCACCGCTTACCCCAGGTGCTGGACATGGGACTATAAAAATTAAGCTTTCCCTGCTGGGTTTAGGAATTGCTTTTTTTTTTTTTCCCTGTTGCCTTTTATCCTCCTATTCCTCCCTTCTAGAATGAAAATGCTTACCCTGTGCCATTTTACATTGGAAGTGTTTAACTTTTTGGTTTTAACGTGTGCTCACAGCTGAGTTCGCCTTGCGTCTCAGACTTGAGACTTGGACATTTTAGCAGTGCTGTAACTATTGGGACTTTAGCAACTCTTGGAAAAGAATAATTACATTTTACTTAAGGAGGCGGCCATGAGTCCCTTAGGGGACAGAGGCGGAATGTAGTGGTTTGGATCTGGTGTGTCCCGCACAAGCCTCATGTACCTATAGATAGGCACTGTATAGGGTTGGGAGGTGGGGCCAGGCTGGAAGTGGTGGATGCTTGGTATTGACCTAGAGGGGCGTGTGCTGGTACTACTCTTCTTCCCAGTTTCTCTCTGTACCACATGGTGGGAGGATCTCTGACACTGGCACTTTGGTGCTTGCACTGTCTCAGCTCCAGCCTGACCATGTGATTCCACCATTTTCAAGCCACCCACACATGAATGGACTGAGACCTTCTGAAACTCTAAGCTAAAATTAATCTTTTCTCCCTAAGTTGTGGATGTCAGGTATTGAGTCACAGTGGTGAGAAAGAAACTAAGACAAATACGTACACTCTAATAGGGCTTATCCCCCAATTTCATGCACGTGTACATGACCGAAAGGGGGAGAGAGAAAGAGAGCAAGAATGAGGGAGAGAGTGAGGGATGGAGATGGAGAGAAAGAGAGAGAGAGAGAGATCTGGATAATGGCCCTCCATTTATCATTTATATAGTATAAATTATATATATATATATATATATATATATATATATCATGTCCTCTGGGAAAGTAAATTTTGCATTGTACTGTACATTATTGCTACCCCTAAATAAGATGCACTGTACTACTAGCAAAGTTCTGCTTGATCAGCTTGAGCAGTGGGAAAGTCACTAACTATCAAAGTAACTCAATTCATTGATAAGAACTTGAATTAACATAAAAGGGATTTTTCTTCAGAAACATAACCTACTAAGCTCTGCTTTCCTTCAACATTTCTAGTTCTGTTCTCCTGTACCATTCAAAAAGTAGCATGGAACAAAGGGACATGGGATGGAGTTACAGGTCAGGAAAGACAGAAATTACACAGTATTCAAAGTTCTCATCTAAGGTACATTCAGCTGAAAGTCACTCCTACTTACAAACATAAATATTGTTTAGCAGATGAATATCCATTTAAAAGTGCCAAAACTATCAATTTAGAGTAGAATGGGGCAGCTCATATTCCTCTTGTCCAAGAGAGCCTTTCACATAGGTCATACATTCCAGCCCAGCTCTCTTTTCTACTTGATGTTCAATATCTCTAATTCTTTTATCTTTTCTTTATACCATGATTTCAAGTTTCCTCATAAATCTCCCTCCCATGGTCACATTGCCAACATCACTTTCATTGGACACTTTTGAGTTACACTTGACCACTCAGTGAGTCAGTCACATGCCTTCAAGGTATCCTGATTAGATTTCAGAGTCCCACGTGGATATTGAAACCAAAGAATTTCTATTTCCTATTTACTTTTGAGAGAACTATAATACCCAGGCTGTATTGCAGGTTTCATGGCATCTAATCCACATTTTCTGCTTTTCAATTTGTGATAAAAAATTATTTGTTAGGACATGGAAAGTTTTTGGTGACAATCTTTGTCTCTTATAAATATTCAGAATAATTTTATAAACCTATGCTCAAATTAGAGCAACTGGCTTTGATGAGGATAGAAAGTGGAAGAAACAAACCTCTTCAGACTCTTGTCACATGTCATCCTCTTTGAGAAAAGGAATGTGACGGTTAGTTTTTCTATTTTGTGCTATTTTAGCTCAAATATATAACTTTCCCTCCTGGCACACAATACATGATTAAGAGACTGATTGACACAAATGACACATGGGTAATAGAAGACAGAAAAGTGGTGAGTAATTATTAGAGAAAAAATAATTTTTACTGATCAATGTATATATTGATAAATACAGAGACGATTGTTACATAGAACAGTGAGAAGTGATAGTTGAATAGCTACAAACTCATGTGTGAAACTTTTTACTGTTGTTCTACTTTTTCTTGTCCTTTTCCTTGTTTGCAAGGTTGTGTTATCTGCGCAGGTGTTTTTTTTTTTTTTTGTTTCCATTTCAGAGCCTCTGCTGTTTTCTCACTTCTTTATCTTACTACTCACTTTCTCTTTCTCATTACATAGCTTGAAAATGGCCAACATACTTAGCAGCAGCAGTAATGCACAGTACAATGCAAAATACACTTTCCCAGAGGACAATAATAACTTGATGGGTCCCATTTTAGGGTGAGGTCAGAAAAGATGTGTGGCAATTTGGGTTTCAGTACATATCAGCCTGTCAGGTCCTTGCTGTTGTCTTAAAAATAGCTTTCACATATCAGGACATATTTTAGCTCTAAGTTAAAAGCACATTTGCTTGTTCGGAGCATCTCTTATGGGGCTGGAAATGCTGAGGCTGTGGAAAGCAAAGTTGGGAGTATTTATTTGTAACTTGCTCTTACTCCAGATTTCCCTTGGGGAATGACTTAGCAGCAATTTAAGTCCAAATGTAGAGTAAATAGAAAAAAAGGGCACTTTTCCCCACTGTTGTAAAATCTGTCTCTTACCAAATCTGTATGTGGATAGTAAGTGAAAAAGGTGAATTAGTAACCAAACTCTGTACTTTTATCTTTAGTAGATCTAAGAGACTGCTTAAGTCAGTATTAAAAGTCAGCAGACTTATCCATGGCTCCTGTCTCTAAGTTACTCTGACTAAATTCAAGTAGTTTTTATATTCAGGACTATTAACATACATGATGAAAAAAATTGAGGGTCACACTTCTAAAATGCTACTTCGTTGAACTTGTTTGTGTGTCTAGGCTTTGAATGAACACAAAACTACTCCCCAACCTTCATATCAAAAGCAAGTAAACTCTACTTATGTCTCAAATGGCAATAAATATTAAAAATTTGTTTTGACCTCCTACAACAGCAAGAAATAATCTGGCATAGAGGTCAAGGCATAAACTCAGTGATTTAGTGGTATATACCTTGGAATCGGCAGAAGGCAAAAAAATAAAATAAAAATGAAAGATAAACTGCAGGAGGGGCAGAACACACACACCACACAGACAATATGTGAGCCTCAAGTCTAAATATGATCACGTCTACCTAAGCAGCCTGCTCCGTGAGAGATGTTGTACAATTGTACAGAATATGCTGGTCATTGTTCCTCTCATTGTCCTTGCTAAGACGTCAAGCAGGTCAGATCTGACCACAGAGGGACTGAGGGTGGGTGTGAGCCAGTGCCAGGACGGGTGGAGGGGGCAGGGTGAAGAAGCAGTGAGCAGGCTGGAACCACAGACTGTTGTGCCCACTGTAATACTAACATTGGGTCACTCTTCCACGATCTGGAAATTACATTCTCTGTGCAGTTTACTCAAGTTTCACAAGAATCTCACTGGGAATTGGGAAGGCTCCTTATAACTTTAGCAAAGCAGTATAACCTGGTGGCTATACGTGCAAATTCTACATATAATTTGCCTGGCCTCATACTGTAGAATGCACCATTTAGCAGTTAGGCAACTCTGCACACATTTTTTTTTTCCTAATGATTATGGATGTACTAGTTTCTTTTTGCAGATATAACATATTATCACAAACAAGAAGGATTAAAAGTATACAGCCATATAACTTTGCCCTTCAGAGACTGGAGACAACCTGTCACCTCACCATTTCTAGCTTCTAGGTGCCCTTTATATACTTCAGGTCATGGTGTCTTGACCCATCTGAAAAAAGTAGAAGTGTGTTATCTTCCCTCTATCTTAACTATCTTGTGATTATAACAAGTCCATATTGACAACTGAAAATAATCTCCCTGACTCACGATCCTTACTTTTTATCTCTTTGAAGATTTCTCAGGTTTCATATTCCCAACTTCTAAGAACTGGGACAGGGGCCTCTTTAGGGGATCATTCGTCTGACTATAACAATGAATAAATCCCCCTGAGAGAGGGGGTAAATAGTGCAAGTTCATTAAGGTGTTTAAGACAAATAAGACACTTAGAACAGTTCCTATTCCATGGCTACTCTTAGCTATGAGAACCCACTAATTAGAAAAGGCTTTGGACAGAGGAGTGAAGGGAAGGAAGGAGTATGGCTTATGGTAGGTCTGAACCTCTTTATAGTTCAGTCTGATTCTGCAATGAATTCCTGCTCAGCATTAAGTAAATCAATCATTAAATATTTTATATTTATAAATGTAAAGACACTGATACCATGATAAAGCAAGAGTAGAATTTAGAAGTTTAGGGAAATCTTGTAAAACCAACCTAAATTTCTAAATTACATATATGAAGAAAACTGCTTCATATCCAAAACATGAGAGCCCTGTGAAAAGAACATGGATATGGCAGAGGTGGGGTGTAAAATTTCGGGTCCAAGCCATTTGGCCCATGTTCTACTGTGTTTGCTTACTTATAGGGGCCTCATTGGCCTAACAATCATATTCAAATATTTTCCTAACACTACATGGTCAAAATAAAAAGAATATAATAAGAACAACATACAGAATTTAAGAATTGAGTTTAAAATGCTGTCCTTCTTAAATATACTATGTTATGGAGTGTATCCTGCAACAGAAAAACAAGGAGAAATACTGGTTGGATAAGAGTGAAGTCAGTTTCTTAGTCCTGACAAACCCATGAGGGGGAAGGCAAGACGATAACAATAAAGAGAACGTGTGAGGAATACATGGGACTCTTCGTACTCATAAAACTTCTTCTACATCTAAAATTATTCTCATATGAAAATTTATTTTTTAAAAATATGATCTCTTCATTTTCTCTAAGAATGACACATTATCCAAAATAATGCCTTATAGTATGTAATGCAACATGCTATCATGGTCCATTATTCTGACCTACTGTATTTTCTGGCACTTCGGCCCAAAATACTCTTCCCAACCATGCTACCTAAGAAAGGAAGAAATAAAAGAAAGAAACAAAGAAACAAAGAGAGAGAAGGTTAAAAAAAGAAGAGAAAAACAAAAGAGAGAAGTAAAGACACTTTTGAGAACTGAAACCCTGGGAACTTTGACCTCCAGCCTCTGCTTTATTGCTTCCCACAGCATCAGCTACTATTAAATACACTGCCTATTTTTCTTATTTATCTTACTTATTTCATTCCTTCCCAACTACCACATAGATCAAGACAATATTTTTGTCACCCTGTGGCATTGCCAGCAACCTGAGCGGTGCATGGCAAACAGGGGTGCTCAAGAAATGTGTCACATGAGCGAATGATGAATGAGTGACCACTCTGTGAATTACATGGGCCATGTGTACCTAGCACAGTGCCTGAATCATGACAAACTCTTAACAAACGCCTACTTTAGATATGAGGAATCTGTGGCACAAGAAGATGAGATTACAACACCAAGAAATTGCATATATTATATATAGGCAGCAGGTCTGAGACCAGATGGCCAACTTCCTGGATCCATGAATTGAGCACTTCCCCATGGAGAGATCAATACACAGGAGGAATGAAGTGATGCACCCTCAGGGCAGGCACGTGCTCCATAATGAGCCTCAGTCTGAATTCCACGGCTTCTCTCACTCCTCACAAGAAGCTCAATTAAATTCACCATGTGATCTGAATTTTATATACATATGCGACATAAATGTATACATTGAGCTTGAGTATTTTGTGCACATACATATTGTGTCAATATTACAATCCCTTCCCCTGCCCATTTTTGATTCCTTTTGCTCCCTCCAGCATCCCTCGTGACTCCTACAATCTGACTCATTTGGTTCTACAAAATGCTAGCTAATCCAGCAACACCTCTTCTGGTCTCCTTTCCAAAAAAGTTAAAAGCAACCTATAACAGAGAAACATGTTTATAGCAGCACAACTAACAATAGCTAAATTGTAAACATTCATCAACAGACCGATGGGTGCAAAAATTATAGTATTTGTACATGATAGAGTACTGCTCTTCCATAAAGACAGATAAAGGTAGTCTGTTAAGTACAGAAGAGAAACGTGTGTAGTTATTTTCCTAGTGGTCACTGATATATTAGAAAACACTAATATGTTTATGTTTCCAATGTAGTGAAAATCTATTTCCAGAAGTCTCATTCAGAGAGTGGTTTGTCACCATGAGTCATAAAAACAATTTTAAGTACTTGGAACAAAAAGAGAAACTAGATCAAGTGGCCAATTATTAACACAGAGCTATTATTTCATTTCTTTATGCTTATCTACTTCTATCCAATCCAATAGACATTTACTCAGAAATTATTCCATGCCTTTCGAGGCCTTCAAGACAAGCCTAGTAGTTGTAGCACAAACCAAAGAGAAGAACTAATGTCATTGCTCTGCCTACTGTGGTGAAGAAAGCAGTGGCAGATGACTTGTCTTGGCAGGACAAGAACGCGGTGAACATCAGCCTGTCCCAAGCCAGACTCTGCATGCTTCCTCGCTTAGAACCGCCAAGACAAGGCCAGGCTGCACTCACAGGGACCCTGGCAGTGAGCTTGAGTGTGTCTTAGGAAACATGATGCATACATCAGCAATAAGAGCATCTTCGTCTATACTGTTCTAAGAGATTAAAATTAAATCAAATTATTAATGAGTAAAGGGGAAGAAATGCTACCTAGTGAGTGGAGATCTTTCAATCTGTCATCTTTAACTCTAACAAAAAAGATGACAAAACCGTGTGTCTACGCGTGAAAGCAGTAAATATTTGTACAAGTTTATTAGGGGTTGGAGGAGAAATAATCCCCGTGAAAGACTTTCTCTCTCCTCCCTTTGCCTTTTTTCTTGCTACTCTCAAATTCTTCACTTACCTTACTTCTTCCCTAATTTGTCTGTCTCCCATTCTGTTCTTTTTTGTCTTCTCTCTGTCTACCATGTACAAGATGCTGTGTTGTTACCAAGGGAGCACCCAGAATAATGGAAGCAAAAAATCGATGCCCTAAATTATTGATATATTCACTTAAATTTTTATGAAAGCCTTTGATGTACTAAGCACTCTATATTACATAATATTACTTCCTAAATAGTCACCGTCATTTGTGGGAATCAATATGGTGTAGTGCAGTGTGAAAAGGAGGTGTTTTGCTCCCAGACAATTTGACTCTGAGTCTTCATCCTCTAATATGTCCTTTAGAACTTGAAAATTTCTTCCTTCCTCAAAAAATGAAGTGGATTTACCATCATGCTATTTGCAGAAATATATGAAATAAGGCACGTAAGTTCACACAGAGATAAGGGCCAAGGTACGACGCCTGCTTAGTGGAGCTCAAGCCGAGCATTTACGCTTCTAATTAGGGAGATGAGATGCAAAACAATGTTAATAAAGACGCCCTGCATTAGAACATCACTTTCAAAATCATGCAATAGACTTCACATGGATTATTTCATTTAATCATAGAGAGTACAACATTAGACACTTTTTATTACTGGGACAAGGCTGGCGCATGGACAGAGCAATTGCTGGAAGTCATGGAAGGAATTTAGGGCCAACTTCAGTTCCAGGCATCTCAACCCAGGCTTTCTTCCATGCAACGGATCCACTGAGAGCTTCAACCTATGAGCTCACACACTCAAAGAGAAGGGCTTTGGAAACGCAACAGAGAAAGGTGATCAGGCAGAGGTGGAGAAAAGGCACCAGGAAAGGGGCACCAAGAAAGCTAGAAATGTCTGAGACACAATTCACTTCCTTATCTCATTCCTCAGACATTTCTACTCGTAGATATACAGCCCCTCTTTGTGAAAACTGACTCTTCTGAATGTGTTTTAAGCTAATCTTCAGAAAACAAAACAAAATTATCCAGCTCTGTATGTTCAGGAGACACCAAATTAACATCCTCAGGGAGCCAGGAAGATTGTATATTATTCATCTTTGTGATCTCCTCCTAGTCACTTGCTTAAGGGGGGGAACATACAGAAGAATCTATATAATAATGCTTGAATACACCTAATCCTCCAATTATCATCTTACAAATGATGAGTACAGTGGCAGAGCCTTTATACAGATTTCATAACAATGGAATAAGTTCGAGGCATACTCATTCCTTGGGTCACTGTATTGGACATCTAAATTTACCCTTTGAAGCAGAATTACTACATCAATTTATATTTAATACTTACTTGAAGGTTTTATATATTCTTAATAGGTCAACATTAAAATTTTAAAGGAAAATAGTAACATTACTTGTGATATAGCATATTTGTTTTAAATGAGCTTTATAAGTGTTACTGCATATTTATGAGAGTTTAATTAATAAAACTTAATATTATTGGGCATCTATGGAACATTTTAAAAACGTATAAAAATATAGTCAAAAATAAAGAATTCCAAAAACTAAATTTTACTTTGAATAATTTTTTTCTTAATATTAAGTCAACTCAATTTGGAAAGGTTAAGCACATGATACTTAAGCACAGGATGCCTTATAATAAATCAAGATAAATGGGAAATGTATAATGCCTTGTTGCAGGGCATGATTTCAATACTTAATCTATCATCTACTCTTTTGACAGAAAGCTTCAATATGAATCTAAGCTCCAATTCACAATGCACAAATGATAGCTGTTTGTTACAATCTTGTGTCATTTGTCACTTTTATGGAATTCAGTGTATTTTGCAGGCTGTAAAATGGGCTAGAGTGATTCAGAAATGATCTATGCCATCATTACTCCTCATTTCTAGTGCTCGGATTACATCCACTCTCCCCAACAGGCTTGATTTATTAGGTGAATAAATAACAATATGCTTCAATAATGTATATCTATTGAGACTTCATTAGTCGCCCAGGAGATGCTGTCCGGATTTTAAATAATTGAAACACACTTGCGATGGATTCCGATGGACTTGGGATGGTTGGGATATAAATATTTACGAAAGCAGAGTGGTGGAAGGAAAATGCTTTCAGAGCAGATTGAAAATGAAGGGGCACAATCAAACGATGGTAAATGTTCTTTGTGAAAGCACAGAGATTTAGGGGTTTCTCTTCTCAAAATAGAAAATGCAGCTTAGGGTAGAAGGTGAGTAAATTTGTTTATTTTTCCTGAAACTCAAACAGACTGTCCCTGACTTTCAGCTGACCTACACTTAAAAATATACATATGATGCTCATCAAATTCATTAATGAAGGAATTCCCGAACCAGCCCTGTGCTGAGTCCCATCGCCCAGAATTGAAGGCAAGGAGTGAAGTTGGTCACGCTCCTCACAGCTACCACTTTGACTTTTGCAAGTTGGCGTCATACATTTACTATGTTAAATGAAATTCAGTGCCCTTCGTTAAGCATGGTCTAGCCCTCTGTATACCCTGCAGGTGTAATGGAGTAAGTTTAAATTGTAGTCAGAAAGTCGTGGTCCAATGCTTTGTGGCAGGCACCATTTCTATCAGGTGCAGCTCAGATAGTTTATGAAGATAAACCTACTGAAATTTTTCTAGCATCCCCTAGCTGCTGCGTTTTGGCTGAAAATGCATTTTTGGAAGGTGACTATTTATTTCTTCTCTAAAATAGAATTGGAAACTTCTTCCTAATTGGAAGAAAAACCTGTTGCATGAGTGATGAATAGACACTAAAGCAGAATTTGTACTTTTTATCTAAAAGCAAACTAAAAACCCTTCTCCCCTCTCATTAGGAAAGGAGGAGCTGAAAAACAAGAAACAGATGCTAATGATACTTCACTAGCAGAAACTTCACTTGTGCACACGGCACGAATGTATCCATGTGGATACAAAGCATGTGTTGTCTGTCTTTCATTGGGGAGAAAAAGAAATACCATCAATATCGACATAGACTAGGAACATCTTTCTCTATTACTCTTAAAAATAAGAAAACAAGAAAAATTCTCTTCTTCCCTGTTCCAATGTCATATGGGTGATGAGAGCATCCTTAGGTGGCCCAACAGCCAACTGAGACAGAGATCCACTTAGAGAGGCCAGAAAGATAAGTGATCCCAGCACTTAGGAGGCGGAGGCAGGAGGACTGCTGTGAGTCCAAGGCCAACCTGGGCTACATAGTGAGTTCAGGATCTGCTTGGGCTACACAGTGAAACCCCGTTAAAAAAGAAAAAAAAAGCGAGATGATGCCTTGTCCACAGCAGGGAGCTAGAGCCTGCAATCAGGTAAGGAAATATTACAGACTAGATGAATCTTAATCTTTAGGCGGGGCAGATGGGAGGCATCAAGGTAGGTGTCTGTATGATTGCTGGGTGGGGCCTATGGGACCGCACATGTTTGTGCCCATCCAAAGTGGTGCTGCTGGCAAATTGTACCAATATGTGAAGCAGGAGGTCACCCACCAAACAGCTGGGGACAGCCAGTTAAATAAGATGAGCCAAATGCTTCCCCATTCTTTAATCATCTATGACAGCATAGAATAGGCTACATTAGGATGAAATTATACATATCCTTTCTCTTCCAGGAGTCTTGAGAGAATTCTGCATGCTATAAGTAGCCCCCACTTTTTTTTTATTTTTATTTATTTATTTACTTTTTTTTTACAAAACCCAGTTAAAAAACAAAAATCTCAAAAATCTTCGCTGGACTGAGGACTGAGGTTTGCGTGGAGAAGTGATAGAAGGGAGGAGAAGAGGAGGGAAAGGGAAAGGTCACACACACACCATCCTAGGGGGCCCTGCCCAACCCACCATAGGCCATCTTCAATTGTTTGTTCTCTTGTTACTGTTCCTGGGGATTGAACCTGGAACATTCACACTGAGCTATGTCCCCAGCTCACTTTCATTTTTTAATTTGAGGCAAGGACTCACTAAGTCATTAAATTGCCAAGGATGGGCTCAAACTTTCAGTCCCCTGACTCAGCCTCAAAGAGCACTGCACTTGCAGGCCTGTGCCACTGAACTTAGATCCATCTTTACTTTCGAAAGTGCTGAGCTTGTGTAGACACAGAATATTTCTTCTTAGTCTTTCTATCAAAATATTTATTCTGTCTTCCTACCTGACAATAGCCTTCAACCTAATCGCCTATTCCCCACTCCCCCCCACCCCCAACACACACACACAAGTGCCCAGTTTCTGCTGGCCTGGTACCCTAGATTCTATGAGTGTACAGAGCATGTAATATCCTAGGAATTTTGAATGCACTTGGCCTACTTACAGCTTAAATAAATCATGTGACCTCAGGAACCATTTTCTCCTCTTGTTTTTTTAATTTAATTTTCACATCTTATTTCATTGTTTCAGGATGAATTACATTTATATAAAAACCTTGAATCAGTCTACAAGTTCTTCTTCTCATTCTCTGCCTCTCTGGCCTCTGCCTTACAACTACTGTAACACTGCCTGTATCTCACCAATGGTAGATTTTCCACTTGTAAATTACAAAAGGGGGGAGTCTGACAGAAATGACCTTAATTTCTTTCCCTCTTTCATATCCTCACATCTCCAATGAATCTAGGAGTAACACAGTTGATTCTGTATGTATTATCTATCCATCTTCCACATTTATACCTACCACCTATGACATATACGTGTGTGTGTGTCAGATGTATGTGCCTGTGTACATACACTTGTCCATCTCACTATTTCTCCTGCTACAACTCTAGGCCACACCTTTGCCATCTCTCTGCTTGACTATTCTGAAACAATTCCCTGATTAATCTGTCATCTCTCTTGATCCTAAACTGATGCTCCATCAGTGACCTAGAAGAATTACCTAAACCTTGAATCAAATTTCGCCACTACTTTCCTTCTTAAAACATTTCCATGCCCTGTCCCTGGAACTTGAGTAAAACCATCTGCGATCATCTAACTTTGTTCTGTTTCTACAGCCTCATATTCTACCCACGCTCCACTCACCCGCAAGGCTTCGGTCATGCGGGATGTCGTTTGTACCATGACAGGGCCATGTTCATTGTTGCACCAGAGTCTAGCTCTTCTGTTGGTTATCCTTGGAACGTATCAAGCCTTTAGATGTTTTTGCTCTTTCACTATTCAATTACCACTATACTTATATGTGATGCATATTCCAAAATAAAACAATTATTATACTTGTATAATAATTACATTTTAACTTATTTTTATTTTGCTTCATCCTGCTGGAAGAAAGCTCTCTGAATATGGGACTGCCTGGTTTCATTAAAGATGAATCCTTTCTGCCAAGAGGAGGACCTAGAGAAGAAAATTATTTAATCTATGCTGAATAGATAAGCTCACAAATTCCACTTCTCGGTGACAAATTCCCCAGTCATGCAGTCTAAAGCAATCAGACGCATGTACGGTCACTCCTCATCAGTGCTAAATCCTCAGAGAATTCATCACTGTCTGAAATTGCCAGTTTCATTTGCTTCATTTGCCTGTTTCTTGTCTACTCCATTAGAATCTATGCCCCTTGAAGATAGAGATGTTTGCTGTTCCTATTCAATGCTGGCTCCGTATCACTGAGAATAAGAACTGGCATATCAGAACTACTCAACAGATTCTTTCAGTCTGGACCACTATGATGTCCTGACACAATTAAAGAGTCAATGGCATGTCCAGCAAGAGCTACTTTCGGCAGCCTGAGGATGCACATAGAAACGTGTTGCTCACATATTCTGAAAGAAAATACCACACACTATGTGTGTGCTATGGCCTTTATTGCATATGGTAGTTACACATCTTTTGTTGTACCCTGGGCAATGCAGTGGTTGGGTGAGAGCTTCTTTTCTGTATCAGAATATCAACTGAAAGCGGTTTCAGTGCAATTGTTTTTCCTTCTTTCCTCTCTTTTCATTCCCTTCCCTTCCTCCTTTGCTCTCTCTCTCTCTCTCTCTCTCTCTCTCTCTCTCTCTCTCTCTCTCTCTCTCTCTCTCTGTGTGTGTGTGTGTGTGTGGATCTGGAGAACTGGACAGACTAATCACAGAGTTTAACACTAAATAAAATCCCCAGCCCTTTAATTATTTTTATTTTGAGATGGGGTCTTACTAAATCACGAAGTTGGCCAGGCTGGATTTAAACCTGCAGTTGTACCTCAGGCTCCATAAATGCTGGGATTTCTGGCCTGTGCTACTGATACTCTTTCTTTTTGGGATTCTCCAGCCCTGATGCCCAGGACCATTGTGTTTGATCACTTGTTGGCTGTCCCAGAAGTCCATGGATTCCAGTTGTGCCTCTTCTTCATTCCTCTATTTCTTAGAATAGGATTCTCTTTGGATCTTTATCCTACCTACCTGTAGTGCTTTCAGCTGAGTATAGCAAAGGGAAATATCAGTGAAGCAAATTTATGTTAATGCTGCAGCATGTAATGGGTCAGAAGATAACCGATATATTTAAGATACATTTAAAACTTTGAAGAAGTCAAATTAAGTATGAAAGGTTTGCATTATAGCCTGAGACGGGCAATAAAGGAGGTATTTTGAGAGCACGTCAAGGCACTATTTATTTGGTACGGTTTTGCTATAGCAAACTGCTTCTGCAGGTATCCTCCAGGCCAGATCCACTGTGGGGAATCTGAGGGAACAGGCAGCATGACAGCCTCATTGGATCCCTTATAACTCCATCACCTCATGCCAGCTTTTGCTCTTGCTCCCTTCTTCCCAGAGAAACTGTTTGCTTAAGATTCTAGGTATTTGGTTTCCTCATAATTCTAGAATTCCACACTATGTCTCAACAAGCCAGCTGCATGAATGAGGAGCTCACCCCAAGAAGGCGTCCAGGAATGCCTGAGATGACACGAGTAGAGGAGATAAAGTTCAGCCTCAAACCCTCAACGATACTGTCTCCTTGCATCTGGGACAAGCCCTGGCTTCTTCTGTTGAGGCTTCAGTGGACATTTTTATATCTTAAGAAGAAAGCACCTTGTAGTCTCTGAGGATTCTTAAGTCAGGATGATTACTGGAAGATGGAGTAGATCAAAGTAAAAAACATAAGATAACAATAGAATAAAAGAGAAATACAGACTAACTTAAACTCTATTCAGAACCCATCAAAGTTATTCCCAATACTCTGCAACAATTACGGGTTCACTAAGCTTAGCCCACCCATGAGAAATTTTTCCTGACCATTCAAATCAAGATTGTACTACACTTCTTTAATTTTCTTTGTAATAGATTAGATGTTAACTTAGTAATCTGTTGTCTTGTTAATATCAACCTTACTATTAAAAGGTCAGCTCCATAGAGACTGGATCTAATGGGACCTACTGAACTCAGATTTCCAACTGTGGAAATTGGGAGCTACTCAAAGATACTTACTGAATTGATTAATACTGAATTATCAGAGACACGGCACAGCTTTTGGAACCACAAAATTCTAAGACAAAGTTTTTCTTAATGAATAAACCTATTTTATGATCCTCCTTTACCTGTGCTATTTGATTTTAAGACATCAAATGTTTCTATTCTTGGGAAAAAATGAAAAAAGATTTCCTGTGTCTAAGAGAATTGACAGCCTAGAAGGCTGGCCAGTCATTTATGAACCACTGGCTGTCAATCCCACATTATCTCTTTATCTAATTTGTTTTTTATAAAATGACAGAAAACTACCAAAATCATCCACTATTCTTGAATCTCCCTGACACAGACCTTGAGTGAAAATGTGCAAATATTTTTCTCCCCAGGAGAAAGTAATCCCCACCCTACTTGCTGTGAGATAGACGGCATTAGGATTTCCTAAACACGGGAAATATATCATCTTCAACTTTTTTAGCTACCCGGGAACAGGCTGCAGTCATAACTCCACAGTGCTGCGTTTCAACTCCAGCTGTGGATCCGATTTCCACTTACAAGATTTAACCTGGAAATTATCAGCGATAACAGCAGAGAGAAAATGAACAGCTGATTTGGGAGGTGCAGTGGGAGAAGCCAGCTCAGCTTGGTAAGAGGTAAAGTCCCAGGATGCATAGGGCAGATGGTAAGAACGGGTATCCTTTTGAAAATGAAATGTGACACATGCTAATTCCAACTGTGAAGCTGCCAAACAGGCTATTAGCAGATAAGTGAATTGATGTGATTATAGATAAGACAACCAAAATTAAAGAACATTATAGACAATAATAGTGGCATTGATTGGGAGCTGGTGAGTTTCTAAGAGAAGAGGAAAATGGATTCATGTTTGATTTTAAAAATTTAAAGAAAAGATGGTAAGCAGGAAAAGTCCACATATTTAATTGGGGTGTTGCCATAGGGATCATAAGTCTCCAAATTTCAAATATTAAAAATGAAGGTTGAGAATTGAAAGAATGTATAATAAGAAATTGGAAAGGTTCGGTATCTTTAGTTTTCGGTTGTTTCATTCTCTCAGTAAACATTACTATACACCTAAGTGTCAGGCACTGTGTTCACTCCTGGAGAAAAATTAAAGATCATGTCTTTCCTTTAGGAGATTAGATTCCATGAATGGACAGGCCAGTAAAAAAAAAAAATTACTAACTCAAAGGTAAAACAAGAGTCAATACACTTTTCTTTCCTCACAGAATTTTTGCTCTTTCCATTTTTAAGAACATGGATTCCGTAGTACCCTATTAATTACTTTGGTATGTTTTATCTCCTTCAATCCTCTCTGAGCACTCTCTGAGCTGCACCTTGCTCCCTCCACTGTGCTGGCCACAATCCCGTGGTTCTGGGAGCCTGAGGATGCTGGGGTGTGGACTCCTCATTGCATCAAAATTCTTGTTGCTTCTACTACTCCATGGATCTCCGCAGGATCTCAGCTGGAGCGATGCCTAGAAAATCTAAGACGTGCATGACTCCTCCTTTTCTGCTTGGTCACTGGAGTGCCCTCCTTTTATCAGGTGGCCTTCAAACCTCCATAGAAGAATCAGAACCTATTAGTGATCCGGATAATTTTTTAAATGTATTTTTATTCTCAAAAAGTTGATTGTTCACATGTGGGACTCAGTAGCTTTAAAACAAAACAAAAAGAAGAAAGAAAGAAAGAAAGAAAGAAAGAAAGAAAGAAAGAAAGAAAGAAAGAAAGGAAGGAAGGAAAAAATACTCCAGAAAACAGTCAGATCAGTACCTGGAAGAAGGTATTTGACATAGGGAAGGATCTCTGCAAACCCTGCCCAGAAGTTCTCCAAATATCCATCTCAGGAATAAAGCAAAGTCCATCCTAAGAGACCCAGTCTAGGGCAGCAGAGTGGGCTCTGTACTTCAGCAGCATCTCTGAAACCAGCCCCAGCAGCACTCGGCTGTTTCAGGTCCATCGCTGCAATAGTGCTCACCAATCAAGACGGCGCTGACTGAGCTGGAGTTCCCAGGGACCTCCTCACAGCCCGAACCTCACCACGACGCTAGGAGGCAGCAAAGTACCTGAGAAAAGAACTCCCTTCAGTTCATACCAGTTCTGTAAGTATTCATTGTCTGGGGAGTGCATGTGGTTCTTCTAAAGTTGTACACATAGAAAAGAATCAGAGATCTCATCCCTCCTCCACTCAAGAACTCATAAAACAAACCTCATTGAGTATGTAACATAAATAAGACGAGGGCCACATTTAAAGTGGAGAGTATGGAGGGGACTTTCAGAGAAAGCAATGCTGAGAATATTTTAGAAAAGAGATAGAAAGAGACCAAAACAAAATGCAAAGTTAAGGAAGGCTTTGTGGGTCGGATGAATTTGATACAATTCTTAGAATAGTGGTTACTGACAATCCTTAGATTAGCGAACATTCTTAGATTACTGATTAGAGGAGTATTATTAGGAAGCAAAGCCCAGAAGGAAAAAAAAAATATCTAGCAACAAAGTATGTAGGGAAGGATGCATCAAAGGGATATTAGACTGACTCAACAGAGAGGCTTCTGGGATATATCAGATACATGCCAGTCCACTGCTACAGGCTCACCAGCCACTCACAAGAACTGTGCTGAAGGGACAGCTCTGTTTAACTCTACTGAAAAAAGAATCTCAGCAATAAATAATTCATCTACCCAGCCAACGTTGGTACTAGAAATTGAAAGATCATTTACACCATCACGCAGTGTCTACATGGGTCAGAGGCAAGGGAGATAAAGGTAGATATTGTTCCTAATCTTGAAGAGCACGTGCCTTCCCTGTGGGGGACTCAGACAAATTAGTCAGAGATGTAAGTCTGCTGTAATGTGTTGTGTAACCCAGTCAGACAAGGATTTTGCCTAGGGAAGACATTGTGTGGGACCTGAGATTAGTGTGGAAAAACAAGCTACTCAGGTAAAGCAAAGAACAAGGGTTAATTTGAGGTGAAGAAACAACCTGTGTCCCTCCTCAGACAAGAGGAAGAAACTGCTTCATACAGAGAAATGCAAAGGGGCAGGTTCTTGGGGCCAAGAGTACAGGCTCAGCACATGTTCTTGGGGCCAAGAGTACAGGCTCAGCACACAGGTGCTTGGTGTGAAGCCGAGACCCACCTTTTGCCATTTCACCTTGAATAAGTCATGTAACCTCTCTGGGCTTCTATTTTTTTTTTTCAATCTGTAAAATAACAGTAATAAAACACATCTATGGGAGATTTGAGGATTAAATGACCTTTAATTAAGAGCATTTAAAAAGAGCTTAAAAGTGTGTTTGGCAAGCAGGTGAGTAACTTGATAAAATTAGAGTCTTTAAAACAACTCACGTCTGGGAGGGCCTTTTAAACAATGCTCAGAAACTTGAGAATTTTTCTTGAAAGTGATGTTGCAGTGATGAGACAATTTACTTAAAACCATGAAATCTCGCAACTTGTATTTTAAACAGGTGGGGTGGAGACTCATAACAATGTAAGTGGAAAATGAACAGGAGCTTGAACTAAGGGCATATGACACCTGAAAGGGAAAGCCTAGGACTCAGAAAACACGGAGAGGACAATCAACAGAATAGGTGACAACAGGGTGAGGGCAGAGGGACCCCTCAATTTTGGGTTGGGAGAATAATAATCCATTGTAAAGGAGGTAAAACACTTCGCTTTGGCCCGTGGCCTTACCTTCCACTCCCATCACCTTATTCTGAAACCCAGCCCTCCCTGCTAGCTCTTAGAGACTGAAACCACCTTCGTGCATCATGGGTGTTTTCAAAGTGTCAGTACATGAGTTGTGGATCTCTGACTTGCGCTGGGGTTGCTTCTTGTTCACATCAACACCTTTTCTGGAAATGAAGCCTCAGATCTGTCACCTCTACTCCTCAGATGAACACAGAAAATGCCCAGAGATGGGACTTAAGAGCTTTGAGTACAGAGATTCACCCTGTTCTATGGATCCCCTCCCTTGCCACAAGACACCGGCGCAGAAACAGAAAGTGCCCTGTGGGCAGCAAAACGACCTTCCTTCTCCACTCTTTTCCTACAGGTGTATGCTACCAAGAGAAAGGTCCCTGGATGCCAGAAGAGTGTTCAAATGAAAACACAACATGCTTCCACACGCTGTCCTTTACCATCATCCCCTGTTAACATGAAATAAATTAGGTCAGTAAGGAAACTAGTACAGCGCTTGCATTGATTTCTATTTCTGCAGGCCGTGTTCCTCTCTTAAGGTCACCTCTCCTTTTAAAAGGACACACATGAGAGTACTTAAACAAATCTCTCTTTAACTGGAACAAAATAAGATGTTTTGCATTTGAATTCCTCTTTCTTAGTGTCAACTTTGAAACATATGCTACAAGAGAAATGGACCAATTTGTCCTTCACCCATTCCAATGAACTGACTCCATCGAACATTAAGGTGTGCAGCGACAACACTGTCACCTCACCCTGCCTGTCGGAAGTCACTGCCTCCCAGGTGCTACAAAGGAGACTCCAGTGTACAATTTGATGAGGTTTCTTAGCATCACTTGAAAGGTAATTCTGGCGACAAAGTAGAAGATGTTTAGAGATGACCAGATGCTCCGGAGACTCACCGATCTATGTCTGAGCATCTGGGCCAGGAATGCCTTCATGAGATATCCTATCTCAAAGGCAAGGAAGAGGGCGATCAGAGGAGGTGAGTAACTTGCTTACCAGCTACAATGAGACCCCTGACGTTCTGAGAGCCTCCCTCTCTGTGTTGCTGAATTTTGAGGCTGTACTCCTGGGACTTTGTCTTACACCTTACTATGACATCGCCACTTTTAGGCATGGTGGTTAGCAAGAGTGCAGCAGGACCACCCTTGCTGTCCCAGCCCCTTGGACTGACCTCAGACTTACTCCAGCTTCTCCACAGACACAAAGAGTGTCTTTCTCTACATTCAATAGAACTTTATGCTTATGTAAAGTATATATCTTATGCCGTGTAATCCCGAGCGCATGCTGCTGAGGCTCAGCTTGGCATCCTACATTTGCACTATAGGTCCTTTTGCCTCTCCTGTCACCCTGCTCCATCCCAAGGCTGGTCGCTGTGCACCACATCAACTGTGGCCCTACAGTGTGGGTTGGATCCTTTTCTGCCAGACCAAGAGGCTAGAGAGAGACAGGACTGAAAGAAAGCCTGGAGTGAATACAGTGGCCAGCGCCCTCTACTGGTTACATAGCATGGCTGTACATATTCATAGAAACACATAAGCACACACTCATTCTTACATATACATCTTACTTCTTTTCTGATCAAACTCTATCCCTGATGAATACACAGAGAATCAAAATGTCTAAGAAATTTCCCCATAGCTACACAGCCGGGTCCAGCTACGAAGTGTGTGGTACTTACAGCATTTTTCTGTCGTCTAACTGTACCCTCTTCTAGAGTGATGACTGCAGAAACCTCGGGGTCCTGATGGCCTCTGGCTCCCCTTTACTGCTGCGTGGCAAGTGGGTAGGAAATAACCTGTGAAGTGTTGCCTTCCTAGTTCATGTCTGTATTAGGCTCACATACAGTCATGTATCACTTAATGACAGGAACACATTCTGAGAAATGCATTGCGAAGTGATTTTATCATTGTGTGACCATCACGGTGTGTATTTACACACACCTAGCTGGCATAGGTCAATCATTTGATGGGCAATCAAGGAATGTGGCAATCGAAGAATGAATGAGACTGCTGCCAATACAACACAGCTCCCTGCTTTACAGACAACTTTTTTATATAAATAGGAGCAAAATTCTAAACTAACAATATAAATTATAGCACAACAAATACATAAACCAGAAGCATAGTCCCCATCATCAGATACTGTGTTTGAATGCATCATCTGGACCACACTTTCATAGGCCTGGAAGCCTTGGCTTGTTTGCAGCAGTGTCTCTACACAGGCAAGAGTAGTGTGCTGCACTAGGAGAATGTAACAGCTACAACATCACTCGATGATAGTAATTATTAGTGTGTGTGTGTGTGTGTGTGTGTGTGTGTGTGTGTGTGTATTCACATAAGCATGTCTATATTGGAGCTTTCTGGATTGAATTCTAATGCTGGCTGATATACAGAGGATGAAAATGATAAGAACTTTCAAGAGCTATGGCCAGGTAGAAAAAGAGGCAAAAGTCAGATAGGAAAGGGGTGAACCTCTGAAAAATAGGTGGACACAGATGCTCACTAATTCCCCACACCCCATGGTTCTAGTGTGTTATAGAATTTGGAATACATATATTTACCAAAAAACATTAAATCTGGAATACATGTATTTACCAAAAAAATCAAATCTTATGTCATGTATTTTTTTTCACCAAAACAAAAAATAATTGCATATTGTGGCTTGACTGTTCTTGCTGGAAGAGGGCACACTAGAGCCCAGATTCAAAAATCAGAGGTTCAAACTAATCAGGCTGAAGAAACACCTGAAGGCTTCAATGGAGTGTAGAAAGACGACCGAGATTGTTTAGTCCTCTGGATAACTGAAACCTCACTCTCAAAGATAGAGTGATGGTGCTGGTTAATGTACATGAGCAAAGGAAACAAACAGCACTGCTTCTGAGGAATGCAAGCTTGCAAATGAGTTTGCAAGCCAGGAATGTTTCAAAGCAGAATTTCATAGATAGCAATGCACAGTGGTCTTAGGTAACAGTGGTGGCAGCAGAAACAAAAGCCACCCGGAGAGCTTTGCAGGTGCAAAATGTGCCCCGCTAGTTAAGAGTAAACTGAAATCCAAGACGGGACCCAGTTTTCCTGTAGGCAGGACTACAACTACTGCAAAAAAAAAAAAAAATATATAAGCAGCAGCTACACTTAATCTGTGTCAAATGATAAATGAGCCTGGGAAGAGGCTGAAAAAGACGGAACAGCAGACTTTACAGAGTAGGTGAAACTGTTTTCCAAGAAGAATGAAGAGTTACATAAATTCCCATACTTGCTAAGAGATCACACAGACAGAAAGTCCAAGGAAGATTTATCTAAATCCTCTGCATGAAAAGGACTCAGTGGATTATCAAGAAAACTATAAGGCAGTTGACAGGACACTGGTTGTTGACCTCAATGAATCTGACCTTATTCTTCAAATGTCTCCTGTGCAAAATGGGAGAATGTCCGCCAGATGAATTGGAAGCTCTCCAGTTGGGTTCCCCTGGGGATCTGAGGCATATGGTTTTCTCTGGTCCCAGACTGGTAGTCTGTTAAAAACATGTTCATGCTCAGGGCTAAGGAGCCACAAAACCAGCTGCCTGCCTGGTGAATCTAGATCAGTGCGGTCCTAGAGAGACAGAGTGTGAGCCATATACATAAAGTAGCTATATATTTAAAAGTTGAAAATAAGAAATGGACTTCAATATATTAATGATTAACATGTTGTCATAGTATCACAGAATATATTACATAATATTTTATATAAGTATACATGACTATATTTATACAGTTAATAGTTGATGTAGGACAATAATTAATATATGATGTTAAATTTTATGAAATATGTTAATAAGTATATCGATTATTCACTATATTGGTATTATTCATATACTAACTTTAATATATAGTAATTTAATACATGAATGATCTATTATTTAAATTAATATATTCAAAGTACTATTTTTTTGAGACAGGATCTTACTCTGTAGTCCAGGCTAGTCCTGAACTTACTATGTAGACCAAGCTGGCCTTAAACCCACATCAATCCTCCAGCCTCAGCCTCCTGTGGGTTGGGATCACAGGCATGCACCATCACACCTGGTTTATGTAGTGATAGGGAGTCAAACTCAGGTTCATATACTTGTACTCTAATCGACATGCTATGCCTCCAGCCCCTGTCCTTTTTTATTTTAAGTTCCAGCCCCCCCACATTTTATTGATATGCAAAAGAGCAAAATTTATGGTTTACAATGAAGTTTAGCATTTTGTGCACATATGTATCTTGTCAAGGTGACAAGGGCTTTCCCACTCTCCTTTTGTCCCTTACCCTACCCTCCCCTCCCTACCTCCTCGCCCTACCTTCCTGTTTCACTTTGTTTTTCATTTTAAGCCCCTGTCTTTTTAACACATTATAAAAATTGGTAAATTACTGTTATTTTTCCATTACATTTTTTGTACTTTCCATATAACCCAGTATATAATTTTACAGTTAATGTACATATCTGCACAAACTGACTACATCTGTTGTGCTCAATGACCACCCAAGGCTGATGGCAATCCAACTGGACCATTCAGGCCTAAACTCTTCCTTAATCCACAAAAGCAATTCTGTCAACTGACAGAACCTAGGCAATTCCTCTTCCTTGTATCCCCTAGAAGATGTGTGATTTCAGCCCTGGATGATGCCACAGCACCTCTTTGTGACTGGAAGCTCCTGGAGAAAAATGCTCATGCATCCTTTTTGTTGATAATGACCAATGGTCTGGCCCTCACCCCACATGTGCCTTATGGTTTAGTAAGAGTAACTGAATAACCAAATGCATGACTCAGTGTCACAGCACATTCGTGGCAAGACTGAGAGGAAAAAAGTAGGCACATGATGAGCAGTAGGGAGAAGAAACATAGTATATTTAACAATCTCCATATTTTATTTCTTATCCTCACTTTAACCCTACATAACATTTGCCACTGTCTGTTCCAGTAAAACTAATCTCAGAAGCTAGAAGCACAAAAGGAAGAATTCCATTTATTAGCATTTATACATGCATATGAATATACATACAGATTACAGTCCCTATTATGAGATTCAAAATATATACCAGCACTGTGATAAACACAGCTGCAAGAATTATGTTAGCGTGTTTTCTTAGAGCCTTTAGTAATGCTAACATGTAATAGTTCTCTCTTTTTCACATGTCAGACCACATGTGTCTGAACTTGCTGAGGGCAGAAATCACGTCCTATAAAATAATAATAAATGCATGTTTGGGTCCTGCCCCGGGCTCCTGACACAGAGCACAGAAGCACCTGTAATCTCCTGTGTGAGAATATTACACAAGGTTCCTAATCCTGGGGAAGTTTATGGGTGACAGGAATACTTGGTGCTCCGGCGAGGAGATCTGAGTAAGCTCCTGGCTTGGAACCTGGAACCTTCCACTCCACACATGAACCTTCCAGAAGGCAGAGTAAGAGTAGCTGAAGACTAAGTGAATGGCCTTGTTAATGTGAAAACATCTCCAAATATGTTGAAAATACGGAGTTCAGGGAGCTACAAAGTTTGTGAACGTCTGCATGATTTGGGAAGATGGCCCATCCCAACTCCACAGAGACGAGAGCCTGGGCCTAGTACTCTTGTCCTGTGAACCTGTTCACCAGACTGTTTATCTGTGTGCTTTATCATATTCTTTACTCCATAATAAGCCAGTAAGTGGAAGGAGATGTCACTTGAATTATGGGCATTCTACTATATTATTGACCCCAATGCGGGAGTTGTCTGACTTATAGCCTGCCAGTCAGAAGCATGGGATGTCCAGATCTGTGCCTGGCGTCTGAAGGGAGGGGGCATCGTGTGACATCTTTAAGAGAGCTTATATGTCTGGGGAAGGAGACTTCTATTTCTCAGTGTGATGAGGTTTTCAGAGTGTTTTTAGCAGAGTGATGTGATCAGATTAGGTTGTAAAAGGCTATACTAACTGTGCTTGGAGAATGGATTATAAGGGCAAGGGTGAAAGCAGGAATAGAAGGCCGTGTAACTGTTACAAACGCACGATGAATGGAAAAGTAAAACCTTTTTTTTTTTTCTTTCCTCTCAATACTTCTGACACTAAATGTGAGGATTTTGTGCTTTCACACTGACCAGTTTTCTGACACCACTTGTATATCCTAAAATTCAATTTGACTCTGATACTATCTGCATAGTGTTAGCAAGAGATTCCCACAAATTAAAGGCTCAGTCCCGGGGCTGGAGGAACAGCACAGCAGTAAGAGTGCTTGCCTGGCAAGCACAGACCCTGGGTTCGATTTCCTAGTACTGCATAAGCTGGGCATTGTGGTGCATGCCTGTAATCCCAGCACTTGGGAGACTGTGGCAGAAAGGCTTCTCTGAGTTCAGGACCAGCCTAGACTACAAAGAGAGACCTTGTCCAAAAGAACAAAATATAAGATCACAAAATACCAAAACAAAACAAAATGGCTCAGTCCCACAAGACTGTCCCCACTTCGGATGCCAGGCACAAATCTGAGCCTTCTGTGCTTTCAGCCAACAGGCCGTAAGCCAGGAGATCCTACACACCCCATCCTATGCCTAAAGTTCAGAGAAACCCTGCTTCTGTCTTCTGGCTGGCAACATAATACATGATATGATAAATGATACAGGTGAACAGCCAGAGAGATGCATCCAGTAGGATCATGAGCATGGTTGTGTGTCCATGTCGAGCTGCAGCGTGCTGCCCTCTCAACTCCTGATACGTTAACAAGCCTGGAAACAGGCTGCAATCAGACAGCCTATACTGGAATTTCACAAACTACGGCCATCAGATCTAATCCAGTGTGTTTTTTGTAAATGAAGATTTTTTTTTTTTTGAGACAGAGTCCCAATCTGCAGTATAGGCTGGCTCTGAGCTCACTATGTAGCCCAGACTATCCTTGAACTCACAGCAATCCTCCTGCCACAGCCTCTCAAGTGGTAGGATTACATAGGTGTGCCACCACACCTGGCTTATGGGCTGCTGGGGAATCAAACTCAGGTACTTAGCACTTGCTAGGCAAGCACTTTAGTCTCTGAGCCATTCCTCCACCCCATAAATAAAGTTTTATTGGAGCACAGCCACACCTCTTCCTTGATATTCGTAAATGTCCTGAATGATGGCGGTTAAGTTGCTGAGTAGCTGCTGTTAGGACAGGATGGTCCATAGGTCTAATCTATTTTTGTCTAGCCTTCCACACAAAACTGTGCCACTCCAGCATACCTATTTCTTTGCTCTCTGACTCCTAGTTACAATGACCCTTCAGACTGCAAACTCACCAGGCAGTTGTTGCCTCAGGAATTCTGCTCTCATTGTTTCTTCTGCCTGGATCTTCATGATGGTCAAGTCTCAGCTAAAATGTTACTTTTCATAGCTTGAAAGTATTCTTCCCTCACACCAGGGCATTATGTCCCTAAGTCATTGCCAGATTTGTTATTGCTAGTGCTGCTTCCCCACCTATCACTCTCTGAAATGCCTCCTGGGCATTATTACATTCCTTCTCCATCTTCTCTAACAGGGCACAGACTCTCCAAGTGAGGTTCTCTGTTTCTTTCACTTCCCCAGCAGTGAGTGTAGAAATTACACAGCACATAGTATCTGTCTTAGTTACTTCTTTGTCACTGTGACTAAAACCTGACATCCACAACTTCAGAGAGGGGAGATTTATTTTAGCTCACAGATTCAGAAGGTTACAATCCATCCATGGGTCAGTGGTTAGAAATGGTGGAATGGCACGAGGGCAGAACCAGAGCCAGAACTCTTCACGGCATGGCAGACCAGAGCCAAGTCAGGAAGAGGGGGTGGAATCAGCACACACCTCTCAGGTCAATCCCTGAGCATCTGTCCCTTCTAGCCAGGCCTCACCTCCCAACTGTATAGGGCTCCATAGGTGTCCCACGATATGCACACACCTGAGGCTTCGGGGGACACTCCAGAGCCAAACCATAACAGGATCTATCTAACAAAGGCTACAAAACAATGAATCTACTTTGCACTTGTCATACAGTTTTGAAGAAAGAATCCACTAGATAAAGGGCCACAGTGGTCTGAGGCCATTTAGCCTGAACTTATCATTTTATGGCTAGGAAAAAAAAAACTGGGAATTCAAGAAGGATGTGCACAGTTGAGTTCTTATTAAGTTTCATCTGAGGCCTTAGATGCTGATCCTCAGCCTGTCACTCTCTGAATTGAGTGGAACAGCAATCATGGAAACTGATTTAGACCACCTTTGCCAAGGATTTTATTGCTCAACACATTTTGGAAGATCACAAAGTAATGTAAAAATTTATAAAAATTTTTTCTCAGAACCTTTAAAATTATTTTAAGGTGATATGATGAATAGAACATTTCATACAAGCCTTGCTAAACAAATCTTAGCTCTTCTTTGTGGAATTAGTCTACCCTTGAACGGTATTTAGCAAACGCTGGTAAAAATGATTCTACTGTCTTTTCCAACCGTTCCCACAGCATCGTGTAGTATCCTTTTCTTACTATATTTCTATTACCTCTTTTGGGTTTCCTTCCTATATTAGACTAAAAATTCTTTGAAGGCAAGAAACATGCTTGATTAATCATTGCACCTGTAATGATTAATACTTGCAAGAGTATAAAAAAGGCATGGTAAGTATTCTTGAATTCTCCCAAAGACACCTTCCATGGAATTTTAAGTTTCACTCAATCAGCTACTTGAAACCTCAACTCATGTGTCACTTCATGACGGCAAACATCCTCACCTTTCTGTTCTTCCTTATCTAGTACTTTTTCCCTCAAAAATGCTTATTACATTTTAATACACTATAAACACTAATTGCTATAGAATGCTTACTCTCTAGACAGCATGACCCAAGAAGGCAAGATTTTATTTAATTTACCATATTTTCTAATGTATCTCTCACATCTACAATGTTGCATATTAAGTGATCAAAATAAATATGTCAAATCAGAACAATGAACTCATGGATAAATAAATGAATAAGACTAAAAAGACTAAGTGACACTGCAGGGTTCAAGTGAGATAGATTGGCATAGTAACAGATTCTGCTGTGACTACAGCAGACGCTGAGTACTTTCTTCTCCAACCAGAGAAAATGGAGAGTTCGGGCCAGCCATGTTTAAGAGCGGCACTGAACAAATAAAAGTTAACAGCCCATGTGGGAGAGAAGTTTGCCTTGCTTAATGACTTGGCAGCAGAGCAAGAGCGGGGAGTGTTTGAGGAGATTTGAGACCTTATCTCCTGTAGACTCCTTACTCCTGCAGCCCACAGATGCCATAAGGGAAATTTCTGACAGCCCCAAAATCTAGTCATACTCAGCCACCAGGAAGCAGAGCAAGGTATAAGTGTGAAAGGGAAAAACAACAGTTATCCTCAACACATTTCCTTAAGGTCATAAATCTACACAGAAAGAAATTAAGTAAGTGACCTATTCTTCTGAATATCTGACTTATTTCTCCACTATGGCTTGGAAGCAGACAATGACTGAGCATGTGGTTCATGTGGGGCTTGAATGGGGTTCGGAATAATAGAAATTAGTCATTTTGGGATAAAGCCTCAAGCAGGAACTTTGATTTGCACTTAACTAACAAAAACAAAACGTCACCAATGCCTAGACAATGGAAAGTAAGAGGAGACACTGAGTAATTAATTTACAAAAGTAAAAATGTAGTAAGACAATAAAAACTTTGTTTTCATCTGAAGTGAATTTTAACAATTAGTACTGTTATTAACGTACAATTTCTGCTCAGCTTATCCAGTCTTTGTATAGAAAACTCATGGTATTTGATAAACTTGGAAAAGAAAAGCCATTTTTCTCTTGAGCAAAACCAGAACTTAGTTGAGTGAAGCCAGCCCTCTTTATTCCAGTGGTCAGGGATGTTGGGAGAATAAGGAAGTAGAACTAGAAAGACTCCCAAAAGATGAAAATTATACCTGGTCTGGACAAAGCACTACTGGAACACTCCATTTTGGAAATTCTATGTAATTAAGAGTCAAACAAGGTAAGTATTAAGAGACTGTGATGGAATTACTTTATATGGACTTTCTCATTTCTTTTCAAATCAATTTGATGTTCATTACAACACTGAGAATGCCTGTGGTCCTTACCTTAAAAGATGGCCTGAGATTCTCTAGAGAAAACTGAAGTTGTTCTGATACCAAAACTCTTTTCCCCTATACTGTGAAACAGGAAGGGCACAAATGGAATTTCTTAGTGAAACAGACAGAGCTGGAGAGGCTTACATGGAATGGCCTGAATGAATTAGTAAGGAAAGATAAAACCCAGTTCACATTTTCCAAGTTTCACCCCAAACGTTCACCTTAGGGAAAGGTGTCCTTGGTCTTCCAGAAGCCTGTATTTGTGGGGGACTTGTCATAACACTCCCTGCCTGATAAACTATATAGATGTTGGCAGATGAAGAGGTATATTCACACTCACAACCAGAAAGTATTTTTTAAAACACCTATTGACAGTTAGTTTTTGACTTCTTTTTATACTTATATTTTCTCCTCTTGGCCAAAAAACAATACAGAAAAGTTTCAACAAAAATCCTAATCCCATTACATCAAGGCAACTTTTCTAATCTTCTTCTGTGGGTTTTTTTTTTTTTTTTTCATATAAAGTGTGCTCAACCTATAACATTCACATATTTTGGCATTATAATTCTACAAATTTAAAATGTTTCAGTTTTATATGAAAGAAAATTAAAACATTCTGTAAAATTATTCTTCACAGCTAGGTAAGCTGCCCCTGGGTGTGCGTGAGCATTAGCTCCCACGAAGGTAGTTATTTTGTCCTAGTGTACATGATCGAAGTTGACTATCTTGACTTCAAGGCTCTAGTACTTGTGTGAAGGCTGGGAAGTAAAAATCGATTCTCTGTATATTTAAAAGAACTGTTGGACACTGATTTTCTTGGACTATAAAAGCAGGAGAGCCTGGAGCTCCTGAAACCTAAATAGTAGTGCTTCCCCAAGGGGAAGGTGGCACAGACAGGAGAGCTTAAGCTAGCAAGAGCCAGGGTTGGCCCCTCTAACTGTATGTCACACAAGTCATGACATGGAACATGAATGTTTGACTCTCCCCCAAAACACGCAGTCCTCCCCAGTATGTCAAGGGAAGATAGGCCACACCTGAGTTCCAGGAGAAGCAGCTCATCAGATTCAGTTGTAGAATTAGATTCAGGTATAGAAGCCACATCTGAATGTTTTAAATAATGGACATCAGTTTAGCCAAATTGAGGATGCACCTCCATTAGAGTCAAATAATTTGACGAGGGAGCTGTTTTAAGAGGGAAAGAAATCTCAGGCCAGAATATTCTGAGTTCTCGTTTCAAATGTTTTCACAGGATATATTTACTTTTTAAAGAGGTAGACTGGACAAGAATACACTGGACCAAGGAGACTAGACCTAAGCCCTGGCAGGAGTTGGGAACAGGCTTCTGCAAGAAGGATATGTGACCTTCAAAAGTACATTTCTAAAGGTGAGTCACATCCTTTTCTTAGCTAAGACTAGGAAAAAGCTGAACAGTGTTATGTATGTGTGATTTTAAGAGGAGAGGAGAGGAGAGTGAATGAGTGTACTCAGAGGTAAAGGGAAGGAGGAGATGAACTTTTACAAAACTATTATAAAATAAATGTTTTTAATGCTTCACAGTTTACTCTTCTTTCCATTCAAGTCTCAGTGTAATTCAATCAAAGTTAGCAATAACAAAATATAACGAACAAGTTGTTGTATAGTCAAATCTCATAAAGAAGATGGCTGCAACAGAGAAGGAAATAATATGATTCCGCCTAAATATTATATTGCTAGATAAATGATGTTGAATTTTTTTTTTATTCCAGTATAATGACTTCATTAGATGACCTAAAATCAAGGCCAGGACTACATAAGGGATTGTCAAAATGCTCTTTATGAGTAGTTTCTAACATGATCAAGTTCATACAAAACATTTCAGGTATGATGACATATTTAAATGGTTAGTACTACTGATTCACCACTCACTAATCATCTTAGGTCTACCAACCTTTCAATCAATTTTGTTTTCTGTTAAACTCTGACTAGATGACAACCTTCTATGTCAGATTTTCCATAACAGTTTTAATTACACGCATTCTATGTCACTAGCCTCCAAGCCATCAAATTGCCCCAGATATGTCAATATTATGATGTGAAAACCACTTATTTTAGACACTTCTTCATATTTGGAAACAAAGTAAAAATTCTTTGTCAGGCTACATTTATTTTTTATTTGGAATATATTATCATTCTGAGTCTGACAAGGAGGCAGAGTTGATGCCTGCCTTTGCATGTACATTGCATAGTCTCTGTCACTGAATATTATACTTAAATATTAAAAAATAAACATAGGATGCATTTACAGGTGATGAACTAGAAATATTAAAATTATTTTCTGCAAAATATGCATCATTATAATAGTAATATTACTTATGATAGGCACAGTTACTGTTCTAAATAATCTAGACAATTTATCTGCTATGGCTACAACACTGTTTTAGGAAACTAAGAACAGCGCTTTATTAGGAGACTTGTGATCATTCTTTTCTGTATCACTTAATAAGTTGGTTAATAGTTGTTTGTTCTCTTGCTTGTACAGGGCAGCGTGTGCTGTTCTGAATATGTAGTGAAGAACAAAGCATCTCTGATTGTTATGTGCGTGGAACTAAAAGGGGGTCAAAGACGACATCAACGACGTTATATGAAAGTTGTGTATGAGTTAATCAAATACAACAGGAACAGAGGTGAGTCACAGAGACAGAACAGCGGTGGACCTGGGCGAGGAAGCACAGAAATCCGCAAGATCAGAACAGAAACAAGTTACCGAAGCACAATATGGACAGGGAAGAGGGCCACGGGCAGGGAAGGACAGCTTACACAGGCCCACAGCCTGAATTTTACTTTAAGGTGAAAAAGGAAGAAAACAGTTTCCCTCAAAACTGTGAAATAGCAGTTAAATTTATTTATATCTTGTAAATGTATTCTAATGTAATTATGTAATTTTTAACTTACAATATGATATTAGGATATATATAAATTATAATTAACATGAATTATACTATAATGAATCATATTAATGACAATATTGTATTTCATTTTATATGATTGCAATTATATTTTTGCATGTTCAAAAGTATACAAACATTTGTTTTAGACATATAACTGCAATCACATTGTGTACATAATTCATTATATATAAATTAATGTACATATAAGCTACAATTTATTTGTCAAAACCATCAGGCTGCCTGCTGTACAGAAATAAGGGAGGCTGGGGGAAGAACCATGAGAGCAAGGTGGCCATTGTGCCTGTGTCCCTCGGTGTCTGCTCTGTCCTCTATTAGAGGACAGGAAGGTCATAATCTCTGAACTTCTTGAAGGATAACAGATGTTCCAGACTCACCCACCCAAGGGGACATCACCACACATGACGTGAAGCACTCAGAAAACTGAATCCCAAGAAGTGGCTGTGGCTTCTGTGTTCTGCCTCAGCAAACCTGGGGTTGTATACTCCAGGTGTCCCCCTACAGAAGTGAGAGACCATCTCAGAGTGGTCCTGGAGTGACTCTGAAGGGAAGAAGGATCTCCGCCACATTACACCTGCCCCACTAATCTGCATTCCACAGGAGCACAGACAAGAAACAGATCTGTTACATGTTGCCCTAACATATCAGACGTACTCGCTGTTTCCAATAAGTCTGACTTCTCCAAAATACAAGTACAGTAACCTTCAATTCTGTGAGTGTTCAAATATAAATCATATCACTGTAGCAACATATAATTAGATGCTAAATGAAAACCAGAAATTACTATATTACAACTGGCTTTTCAGAATCACAGCTTTGCCATTCATTTCCTCTCTGGACTTGAAGGGACCACTTTAGCCCTCTGAGTCTCAATCCTCTCCTCGTTTGCGTAAGGCACTGTCCTAGCACTCCAAAATTCTAACAATCTAGGTTTCTAAAGTGATGAAATACGAGATTCGGGGGAATCGATGGTATCTTTGCTAGGAAATTTCTCAGTTTACATTTCTAAGAACTTTTAAAAAATCTACAGATCTCCAGAGCCCCAGACAACGGAGATGTCTGGCTTCCTCCTGTCCTTGGCTTTTCTGTGGGCTGGTGTGCACTGAGCCATTTATGTGACAGTATCTCCCAGAAACTCTGGGCTACCTCTCCTTAGCTGCCATTAACTAGCTCTGTAATTCTGGAAAAAGAAATCATCCTGTGTCCTCCACAACTGAGGACCTTTATATGCAAATGGTGATAATAACACTCACCCTGTCTACCTCCTGAGATTGTTATAATCATCAGACAGGATAGAACAGAAGCGAGAGTTCTCTGCAAAGCACATTCAGTCTGCAGATGGGTTAGAGTCTCACGGATACATTGTTGCTATTATTGCTACAATGAACTTTCCTGCTTCAAGAGGCTACATCTCAGGGTAGTTTCCACATGTACATCAGGGACAAAAAAAAGGGGAGTGTCTCTTCCCCCATTTGACGCATGGTGTGGCTGTAAAGGGAGCTTGTGGACTTGGTGTAAACAACCTATTTCCACAAGGATTGTTTTTCTTACACAAGAAGGAACACTCACTGTTTTTTTTTTTCTGAACGCATATGAATTCCTGTCCCCCTGAGAGATTCTAAGTGCTTTATCTCTGTAATCGGTTTACCTTCCCAGATGCTTGCTGTTCTCTGAATAAACTTACTAAGATAAATACCTGTTCCTCAGATTTCATGGGAATCTAGCCAAGCATTTTTATCCAACTGCCTTCCCCAGAGAACTGTATGATTTTTTTTTCAGCAAAAGGAATAGAAACTACAGTTTGTAATACTAGCATGCATCTAAGACATGCCGTGAGGTTATTTAGAAGAGGAAGCAAACAGGCCTCTACCCAGTAGACTTTATTAGTCCAACAGTCTATCAGCCCTACAAGACTCCCCTTTCATATGAAGCTTCACTCTTTGGAGTTAAAAGTCTTTTTTTAAGACTCAAAAGGCCTGACCCATAACGCAAATGCATTTGAGCATATATTTGAAATTATTAGCTAAAACTTTGGATGGACTTATTGAAAGCTTGCTAATAGCAAATTTTATATTGAAGACACACAAAAAAGGCAGATTTAGAGGCAAGTGGCAGGAAAGGACAGAAAGGCTTTGAGAAAGACAAAATGTTAGAGCTGATTTATCGACATCCAAGCAAATAATTGTAAAAATGACGTCATTGAAGCCCAGAGGTAGGTAACACACCTCACTTGGGAATAGACCAAACTTACCTCAATTGAAGGGCATGCGGTAAATTTTAAGTGAAAATAGCTCAAATAATTATAGAAATGAGTAAGATATCCCCAAAGGGAAAAGATTCATCTGTTGGCACTTCTCAGTTTCAGTATTATCATAATAGGAAATATATCACAAGGTGTCAGGTAGTACGAAGGAAATGCGGGCAAAGAAACTCCGCCAGGCAAGTTGGTGCTGCAGGAGCAAGCACAGCACCTCCCCGCTTCCTGCTAGCTTTGCCCAGCTCGCAGGTTCACAGGCATGAGCTGAGGTTTTTTTTTTTTTTTTAATTTTTCCCCACATTTTATTGATAAGTATATGTGCAAAATTCAAGGTTTACAATGGAGTTGAGCATTTTTTGCACAAACGTCCCTTGTCAAGGTGACAAGGGCTTTCCCACTCTCTTTTTGTCCCTCCCATTACCTCTCCCTCCCTCCTCCCCCACCCTACTCCCCTCTTTCACTTTGTCTTCCCTCTTAAGTTCCATAGGAGTTGTGATCTGGGTCTCTTATATCAAAGAGAGCATTCTGTGTTTCACCTTCTGCTTCTGACTCACTTCACTAAGCATGATGTTCTCAAGTTTCTTCCATTTGCCCGCAAAAGCCTCCACGTTGTTGGACGTTATCGATGCATGGTATTCCATTGTGTATAAATACCACAGTTTGTGTATCCACTGGTCTGTTGATAGGTATTTTGGTGACTTCCATATTTTAGCTATTGTTAGTTGTGCTGCTATGAACATGGGTATACATATATCTCTGTTATATGTTGTTTTGGTCTCTTTTGGATATATTTCCAGGAGGGTTGTCACTGGATCCCCATTATTAAGAAATGGGATCTTGTCAAACTAAAAAGTTTCTGCGCAACAAAGGAAACTATCAACATTGTAAAAAGAGATCCA
This sequence comes from Ctenodactylus gundi, assembly GCA_004027205.1. Classification (NCBI taxonomy): domain Eukaryota; kingdom Metazoa; phylum Chordata; class Mammalia; order Rodentia; family Ctenodactylidae; genus Ctenodactylus; species Ctenodactylus gundi. Next base: position 118,893 of record PVKB01004541.1, read on the forward strand.
ACAGACTGGGAAAAAATATTTACCACCAACATCTCAGATAAGAAGCTTATAACTAGAATATACAGGGAGCTAAAGTAAAGTAAGCCTACCAAAACAAAGGATCCTATTGAAAAGTGGGCAAATGAAATGAAGAGGCAGTTCAGTCATGAAGAAATGCAAAAGGCCAACAGATACATGAAAAGATGTTCACCATCTCTAGCCATAAGAGAAATGCAAATCAAAACAACGCTAAGACACCATCTCACTCCAGAGAGAATGGCCTACATCAGCAAGTCAAATAATAATCAGTGCTGGTTTGGCTGCAGGGAGAAAGAAACCCTTCTGCACTGCTGGTGGGAATGTAAATTCATACAACCACTCTGGAAAGCAGTATGGAGATCTCTTAAAAGATGAGCTGACGTTTTGTAAAAGCAAAAGCAAGTATATAGAAGGGGAGAGGGTAAGTTGGTAAGAGAATCCTAGAAGCACTGACCTGATTTAGGAATAGTGTCATCCAAAGAGGACGAGCAAGACAGACGTGTGCTCCAGGCAGCACACGTGAAGACAGAGCGGTAGGAACTTGTTTGGATTCTGCCATGGATGTACATGAGTGCATGTGGCCTTGCTGAAGTGCTTGTGCCAGAAATGCTACAGTAAAAATGAAGTTGCAATGCTTGTTTCAGAAGGGCCACTCCCTTTTGAGCATTCTTGGTGCTCCACTAGCCTTGAATTTATCAAATCAATAAGGATATAGCTAGGAATTTTAAAAGGAAAGCAACACGGTCATTTTTATTTCAGAAAAATCAGCCTGTAAGCAGTGAAATAGAAGGATTCAAAGGGAATGTGGTAGCTTGAACACAGAAAGAACAAACACAAGAGACAGGAGGTAAAATCAGAATTCCATCTTTGATGAATCCTGGCTATGAAAGTAGTAAGGGGGAAGTAGTTAAAAATGACTAAAAAAAAAAAAAAGACTCACTAGTTTACTAATTCTTTTAACATCAGAAAATAAAAAAGTGGATAATTAGGGAGTGTAGTAGGATTTTGTTTTGTAGCTTAAAGAACATGAAAATGTATCTTAACTTGTATTCTGTAATAAGACACGGCAAAAAACTACTGAAATATAAAGGAAATTAAGAAGTGGAAACTTGACCTCTCTTTCCTTTAATTTATCAATTTACCACTGCCTATTCATTTATAAAGCTTGACTATTCTAAATCTATAAAAAGCGACACAAAAAGTAATTACCTTAGAATTTATGGAGGAAGATGGTGTTATCCTTTTTAGAAATGACGAAGTGTTTATTGAATAGGACAAAAATTAACCTTCCAACTATACCAGCTGTGCAGTGGGTAGAGATGGCAGAAGAACCATATGTTATGACAAATCCTACTAAACAAATTTTCTTTGTAAAGACATGACCCCATGCAAATGTCAAGAAGAAACAAAGAGAGGATACAAAATTTTCTTTAATGGGATAGAGAAAATTGAATCCTTAGTCCTTATGAAGCACAAAAAAGGAAAGAAAAGTAAACTATTACTTATACTCTCAAAGACCTAAGGAAAAGCAGGCACAAAATAGAAGAGGAAAATATATCAGAAAAATGGATGATTTTAAAAGTATCTTGGATTTAAAATATCATAGAGATTAATGAAATGAATAACGTTTTAAGAATTGTAAAGCTGAAGTAATATAACAGAAAGGAGAACAAGACAGTAAGTGATGGAAAACAAAAAACAGAAAATGAGTTGATGAGTACAGAATGCTCCACACCCAATCAATGTGCTCTAATAAAGAGAGTACTGAAAACAGTAGTGAGAAAATTTGTAGTGGAATAATTCAAAAGAATTTTCCAGAAATGAATGACAAGGTTTTTTCACTGTAAAGGACTTTGTGAGTGTCTCATATTATTGAATTACAAAATTAAGAAGAAGAGATTAAGGATTTGGATAGCTTCCAGCTTCTTACCATTAGCCCTGGAAGAAAAATGCATTGGAGGAATCCTCAAAATTTCCAAAGGAATGCATTGTTTATCTATGATTCTATATTTGGACAAAGTAGCAATTAATATGATGTCATAATAAAAGACACTTTCCCTCATTTCAAGGCTCAAACAATTTCTTCACTCTCACTCTTTCTGAAAAAGCCAGTGGAAAATAAGCTCCTCTAAAAATGAAATCATGTAAATAAAATAAAATTAATAAACAATAAGCAAACCAACTCTGCCTGAACAACAACAAAAAAGAACACATGAAATAGGTCCTTCAACACAAGAGAAAGGGCACAGTGATGATGAAGATTTGCAAAATGCTGTGCCAGTAGGACAGATTTGTGCTATATTTAGAGGACAACCAGCAGGGTGTGGACCAATGCATCCCAAGAGTCAGAGGCACTAAGAGTTATACACACGAAGATGCCCAATATTGTCCTGCTTACTGAATACCAGAGAGTAATATGCTCTGGTAAGCCTTAATATGCTCTGGTGACCCTTATCATTAGCTTGTCTTTCTCCATCCTGTTAATGTGCTGATGCGCTTTGCCTTGCTTCCTCAATTAGCTGAAGACATTCATTTTGCTTCACGGAAATATTCAGCTTTGACCCACTCCTGAGAGCTGTGGTAGGATCTGCAGAGTTTAGGAGCAGAACATTATTGATTGTAATGGTACCCGGTGTGCACATTTACCATGCCACATGTCCTGAGTGGAGTTCTGAGAATATTCATTCATGCCAGCATCCAGAAGAGGGAGAGTAGTCACATAATCACTAAAATTCTCTGTTTTTGCTTCTCTTGAAAGCCTTCATGCAAGAGGTAACAATGCAGCCTTTTACTCAGAGAACTGCCTCATATTTTAAAACTGAGACACATGTCTTCACTTAAAGAAATCTAAAATGATAGTTTCCTCAGTGAAAAAAGGGAGTAACTAACCAAAAAGTAAAGATAGTGAGCACTTTCAGAAGGTATAGTGAGGAAGAATGCAATCAAAATCTGGCTCTGGAAACATTCTACAACAGCAGTCACTTTTCAGTTTTTAACCTGGGAGTGAAAAGATATTACACTAACACCTATAAGTTGTGTATATATTTTCTATATTTTTCCATCAGCACAACCATACCAGTCAGGGTCCCCCCCCAAAAAAAACAATGAGTATAGTGCATTCAAAGAGAGACATAAGAGGAGACTTATTGGGAGAATCAGTTCATGCAGATATATATGCCAACCATTTCTACATCACGTTGCCTGCACCCTGGAGAACTAAGAAAGCCAGAGGTGTATTTCCAGCCTACGCCCAAAGGATTGAGAATTGAAGAAGTCTGTGGTGCAAGTTCTGGTCTATGCCTGAAAGCCCGAAATGTATGTGTGCCAATGTTTGAGGGCAGGGGAAGATGGATGTCTTCAGCGGACAGCAAACTCTCCTTTTTAAAAAAAAAAAAAAAAAAAAAGTTCTATTTAGGCTTTCAGAAATTGGATGGTATTTGTCTTCATTGATAAGTACAATCTTCCTTACATGGTCTTTGAATTAAATTTCTTCCAGGACCACCCTTGCAATCTCACCTACAAGTAATGTTTTATAAGCCATATAAATATTCTTAGTCCAGTTATATTGACACATAAAACCCAACATTATAACAACATATATCGTAATATGTGAAAAATAAGCAATATAGACCTTTCATGACTTTGCTTTTAGATACAGCTAACTTATTTGCTTCTCTTCTACATAACAAGGCTTTTTGGTCAACACCATCAAGAAACAAGTGGTGTGTGGCACCTTACAGAAATCTTCAGAAAGTTTCCTAAAGGCAGAAATGTGTAATCTTCGTTGAGAAATGAGTTCTATTTGAAAGAAGTATGGTGTGATTGTCTTCTCTTTCCCAGTATCATAGCATATTTTATCCTGTTTTCTTCTTGCAATACAATTCTTAGAATACAGAAGTAGCTCAATAAATGTGAAGTAACTGGATGCATATTTGCATATTTGATGAAAAGGAATTCTATGTTGCAAATCGCAAGTCAACTTATTCAATTCTGCAGCTGGTGGTTTTTGCTTGCCCTTATAGACTATTTTTGTCCTCTGTATCCCAAAAGTGTCAATAAAAAGAATTCCCATGATGAGACTTCAATTAAATCATGTCTACTCTGTTGGTTTACCTTGGTTCAATTGATACGTAAACTATTATAGAATAGATATTTACTTAATATAAAAATGTACCATTATACAGATTCCCTTCTAGCTCTCACTGGTTAAGTATATCCAAATTTGATCACAAAGAATATTCTTCTTGCATTGTTGATTCTGTCATATTTAGAAGTAATATTATACTTATCTTGGAGATTTGTCGTTATTGTTGTTCTTTTCTTTTCTTTTTACTGGCTTATTGAAGACAGAACTCCTACAAGATGCTTCTGCTGTCTGTGATCATTACATGAAAGTGATGAGCTTAGGTCAGCAGAGTGACTTGGGAGGATCCCCGGGGGGGATTTGAGTAGCTGAGTTATAGGCTTGGGCTCTGATGTTTCATTGTGGATGCTCATGAAAAATGGACCAGAAAACCTACCCGTTGTCCTGAAGGCAGCTGTTTTTGAATGAGTCCATTCCTCTGAGATATACTTAGTCCCCAACTCAAGTCACTTCCAGTTTAACTCACAAAAGGTCATTTATGTCATGATCGTAGGAGGCTTTATTCATTGTTCTATTGTTTCATTCAAATCATCTTTTTTTTTATTTTGGTTTTGATTGCCCTGTTGGTATTGGCATTTGCTGGTTGTTTTTTTTATTATTCATTCAAAAACCATACATATGCCAGTAATTGTGCAAAATGTTAGAGATAAAATAAACACAAAATATAGGACACAATCCCTACACACACTTGAACACATTTTAGGTAAAGAAAACAATTATATATTATTATACTGCATAGTCATTTCCTTATTGCTAATATACAAGATGCAATAAGAACATATTAACTGGAGAATTAAATTTCTATGGTAGGAACATGGTAAAATATCAAGGAAAACTTCCCTGAAGAATGCAACACATAACGTTAAATTGCACACTAGGAGTGATGTGAACAAGAAGGGACAGGAGAAGTTCTGGAGCGGAGCGAGAGTTCAAAGAGGCTTTGAAGCTGGAGATCACATGACAGAACTGAAAACAAACAAAATGTGGGTAGTACACAATGACTGGCACAGGACAGAGCAGCAGAAATGCAGAGGATGGCCAGGTTATTCAGGCAGTAGGCCACAGTAGAGATGCTTTAGTCTACATAGACCAAAAGGAAGCATTGGAAGAGTTTTCAATCTGGAAAATCGCAAAGATCATCTTGCCTATAATATGGAGACAGATGTGAAGTGGGCACAGTGAGTGTGGAGAATATAGTGGTTAGTTCAGTGTCCCCAAGAAAAGGAGTCACTTATTCATTAAGGTTTGATTGAAGGAAATATAGCAATGGAGTCAATATGAGAAAAACTAAGGAGCCAAACTGGAGTAGCAAGCCATCATCCCCGCTCAGCCTAAAGGGACACGGAGAAAACAAGTTGAGCAGAGCTGGTTAAGGGGAAGCACAGGCAGAGCCCGGCAGCGACAGAGCCAGGGGCAGAGATGAATCTGTGGATCCCGCTCCTGCCTGACACTCATCCCTTGCCATTTCCTCCTGCCAGATGTGGTAGGATTGCTTAGGTCAAGAGAAAGGCAAAGAAGGCAAAGAATGATCTAGAAAAAGAAGGAGTGGGAAAGAGAATGACAAACTCAGATGGTTACCTGAGTCCTCTGGTTGTACACATACAGAGATGAAAAGAAGAAAATGAGTCACACAGATATAAGTCAGTAGGCCATGATGATGAGCCGGGGATGGAGAGGAGGAAGAGGAAGAGAGGACCCTCCACGTTGTCTCGTGCAATAGTGATCCAATGAGATCAATGCAGGTGTTCTTTCCAAAGAACAGAGATATACCAGAGAAGGAATCAAAAAACAGCGGTGATGCTTAGAGGGGAGCCCACCTCTAGACACATGGACTGCTAAGTGGATTTGAGAACCTCTAATGTGATGGCAGAATAAACTTTTGGTAATCTTAAGTCCACAAAGGCCATCAACCTGAAATGATGCTCAGGTACGGTACCCCAAACAAAGCCAACCACCTCACAATCCAGGGCTTCTGTACAAGAAAAAAGAAAGAATACAATTGTCTTAGAGCATTTTCTGCCCGTTTCTCATCCTACCTGATAATTTAGGTAGGCCAGGCAGTCTTTCCATCACCTAGAACCAGGATCAGGCAGCTAAAACCCAGAGCAACAGTGTCATGCCAAAGTGACTAAAATTTTATTTCCTTAAGTACCAAATACCTCAGAATAAGGGCTAGGCATTAACACTTATCTCCTTGCATCACCTGTAGTATCTCCTGATTTGTATTCCCACAATATTACATTAGCTCTCAAGCCAATTCCCTAACAGGTGTCTCTTCTGTAACCACCAACATTCTCAGCACCCCATGATTGCAGTGTGTATGGCAGTGGCTATCCTGTCACTGATACCGGATATGTTCCTCCCTCTACAGCCCACCTTTAGGAAAGTTTCTAACACGATCTCACTTTTCATTCACATTCTATTCCCTATTTCTGCAGCATTTACCTCTCCACTGTTTCAGGCTACTTCATGATTTGATCCTCTAGTCAGGATCTCCTGTGTCTATCAAAATCTCTGCTCATGTCTTTATTACTACTCTTTCTTCCCTAGCATCAAGTCTTTGATTTTTCTGGATCGCATGGATGACAGCATCATGAGGCCAGATTCACAAACCTCTTAACCATAATTCACTGGACAAAACAATGTGTCATGCTCCATGATAGAGAAACACAACCAATCACATTGGGTGACAGTCTTACTCTATGTCTAAATGCACAACCTGAGGGAGGAATCTCATCCGAACTGAGGTTTTTGCAAGGAATCTGAACCAGTGCGCCACAGTTTCTGCTCACTTGCTCTGATTCATAAGGATTCTGGGCTTTAGGGTATGTAGTTTTTACTGATAGAAAGGGTAGTTATTGAAAAAAAAAATTGCCTAGTTGGAAAGAAAGGCATCCAGGACAAGTGACCCACACTTCATACAAAACTGGACACACAGGCGACAATCAATAAACTCTTGTCAAAGACTGACTCACAACTACAATTATATCTCATTCCATATAATAAGGGTTTGATAGAGGTAATCACAGAGTCCCAGGGAGGCTGGAGCAAGGAACCCAAAATTAAGTCAGGGAAAATCAGCTATGCATTACAGTCTATTTCCTAGAGTTCGCATTTTTTCTTCCTTTTTATTTTTTTAAAAAAAATGCTCATTTTAATTAATATATATACGCAACATACAATGGTTACATTGAGCTTGAGCATTTTGTGCACACACATATCACATCAACATTACAAGCCCTCCCCCTCCTCCTTTTTAGCCCCCCCCTCACCCCCCCCCACCCCTTTACTCTCACTATCACCTCCATGTGGTTCTAGAGAATGTCTGTATTCTGGGTCTCTCATATTACAGAAACCATACTATATTAACCCAGAATAAATATGTGAGAAGATGGGCAAATGAGAGGACATCAAAGGAGAATGTTATAGGAAAAGTGAAGTTTAGCAAATGCATTTATAGGACTTCTTGAAAATAATACTTATTCATCTCTAAGGCACAAAGGCGTATGTGTTGGGCTGAATGCTGGTGTCTCTCCCAAACCCATATACTAAAATTCTTACCAAGGTGACATTGAGGGGGGAGCTTTGCAACATGATTAGATCACAAAGGTAGAGCCTTCACTAATGTGACTAGTGCCTGTCATACATTGGGTCCTGAATGTCCCCCAAGGCCATTCAACTTAAATATTTAGTCTCCAATCTTTGGTAGGACCAGGAGCTGGAGAATATTTTAGAAGATGGCCTAAAGAAATGAGTAGATCATTGTCAACATATCCTTTAAGGAGTTAGTGGAACCTAAGCCTTTCCCTGTCTCTTTTTGCTTCCTGTCTGCCATGAGATGAGCAGCTTCTCCACCATGCATTCACTCCATGATGCACTTGTCACCACAGTCCAGATGTAATAGGATCAAATGGCCATGAATGGAAACCATGAGCCAAAAATAACACATTTTTCTCTCCATAAATTGACTTTTCTTAATACTTATAGCAATGGAAAGCGGATTGTCATAGTAACCTTATAATAAGAAAAACCCAAAGAGCTCTCTCTTTCCTTCCACAACATAAAGACAAGCAAACACCCTCTAGAAGCTAGGAAGCAGGTCCTTATAAAATGCTGAATTTGCCAATATCTCAATTTTACAATTCCAGCTTTTAGAACATGATATACACCCTTTTGTTACGTAAATTCCCTAGTCTATGGCATTTTCGTCATAACAGCTGGGATGAAGTTAGACAGCATAAAAAGGCATTTTCAATGTATTTTACTCACTACTAACTATAGATGCAACTCATTTATGGAAATAATTCTTACAGTGTCAGAGTCTGGGTTGCTTTGAGATTTCTAATCCCAGATTAGGACTAAAAGCAAAATCATATAAAATAGAAACATAAAATGGGAATCACCAATCATATACAAAGCCATGGGACCTGTGCTTCCTTCCATCAAGCAATGTCTCCCCCAGTCGTCAATGAAGCCATGAAAAGAAACAGACAGGAAGCTCACGCTTTTGCTTGGCCATCTAAATACTTTTTCTTCGGTGATTTTTATGCAGCAGTAGAACTGATGTTGAAGAATGCCCCTTCAGGTACCAGAGGTCAGGTCTCCCCTTGGCTGGCATGCCAGTGAAGGACCCAGAATGGTAAGCATTGTTCACGATTAAATTACTATCATAGTTTGCCAAAGAGCATTCCTCCCCAGCAATAAAATATGACTTTGTTTTCAGTGTTAGAAATGATTAAGTTAAACCTGTGATGATTCCTAACCTTATTGATTTCCTTATATGATGGATCACATTGCTGGTGTTTTTCAAAAACTTGCCCAGGCCTAACCTGAAGGGACATTTGAAGAGAACCACTACTGCTTTGGATTCAGAAGAGTATAAACATAAAGATGCAGAGATGCTGCATGCTCAAGGTCAGGAGTACCAGGACACTGAAGGAATTTACCTTTTTATAGTATTTGGCCATTTGCTGAACAAGGACAGTCATATGGAGATGGACATAAGTTCATATAGCTGGAATAGACAGGAGAAAGGATTATTCATCCCCCTTCATCTTCCAGGTGGTAAATGGAGATTCGATGTATTGAAGATTTGTCTAACCATCATAGTAAGTGTCTATATCAGAACTGAAATCCAGAACTCTGTGGCTCTGAAACTAGGTCTCTCACTTGGCTTTATAAAATTGTTAATACCTCTGAACATCAGTTAAATAGATAAACCAATATTTCACAGACTTATTTCCAAGATTGCATAATGAGGACACACGTAAAGTTTCTTAGTACAAACTTTCTCACGTGATATCCAATAACATTAGCTTACAGTTGTAACATTATTAGTATACTCCACTGTAAGCAATACTTTCCATCAATACCTTTGTTATGACCTATGCTCATTAGACAAACAAATATACAATGTGACTCAAATGCACTACAACGGGCAGTCTCACCAAATAGCTATTTTTGACAATGATGCCCTAAACACTTTTCTTTTTTTCTCCCTTTTTATTAATATGTATATATGCAATACATAATGTTTACATTGAACGTGAGTATGTTGTTCACATATATATTGCATCAGTTACAAACCCCTCCCTTGTCTCTTTTTTGACCCTCCTATACCCTGCCCTTCTCCTCTAAGTTCTAGTATTCTTCCCCACATGGGCCTATGAAATGACTGTATTCCAGGTTTCTCATACTAGAGAAGCCATTCCATATTTAACCTTCTATGTCTAACTCAGTTTCCTGAGCATGACAGTCTCAAGTTTCATCTATTTACCTACAAAAGCCTCAAAACTATCTGTTTTTATAGACGGACAGCAGTCCATACACCATATAAATACTTTTTTAAAGACATTTTTATTTAGGTGAAACATTACTCTTTCTAAAATACATTTTTTACAGTTGAACATGCTTGCATTAATTCACTAACATTTGCATGTAAGAGTTGAACAGCTCCTTTTTTTCTATTACAGTGCAGAGCAAGACAGAATGTAGTTTGTAAAGATCTAGAGAGTGGGTTAAACCACAAAAGAAGAACTCAAAAGGGTTGGAAGGGTGATATTGGTAATATAGAGATTAATATTGCGACATATTGCAGACATTGGCCCTCCTTAGAAGTTGCTGACTTCTACATTCTCTTTCTGCTTGGAATACATCCAGGCACAGTTGATGTGGTCAATCAAGTATGGCTGCATTGGAAGAAAAGCCCTGAATGAATACAAAACCTCCAGATGAAGAAGGAATTGCACTCAAAGGAATTTAGAACTTACGTAATATGAGAACAAGTTCAATAACTTCAGCATATTTAGGCAAATTAAACAGGAGAAGGAATAATTAAAACTTGATTCCTCCATGAATGGTGAGACTATTTTATAAAGATGCCATGAATTATCTTTTGATGCCTGGATGGCCATCCACCTCTTGTTTTAAATGCTTCATATCTTGCATGTATTACAACAAAGCTTGAATGTTTATATCTTTTTTCCTCACAAGGTTTTAAGCTCCTTGAGAGCTGGGGCAATGTCTCCTTTGCTGTTGCCTCCTAAGTCTTAGGACAAAACTTGTCACGTACATGCTTTTACTGAGTGAATAACTAACTTCTACAGAGTTCTACAGAGCTTCAAAGACCAGGACTCATACCATGAGTGTGGCTTTTAGAGAGCAACATCAACTCTGGGTCAGAATAACATCTTTAACGCTCAGAATCACCTTGACTGCTATTAGCCATTTCACGGAGAAAAAAGCTTCATTGACTCTGTGGTTAGAAAAATGGGACCCTGCACAGGCAAGGAGGTTGCATTAACAACTACAAAGATTAAATCAAGCCTTGGATATTTTTACTCAGATTTCTGAAATAGCTCTAATTGGCCTCCCTGACATTCTTCTCCCTCTCTAATCCATCTTCCTAATTTTCTTAAGAGTTTTTAGCTAAGGCACAAAGAGTATCTTCATCTCTATTTCTTGAAAACCCCTAGGTCCTATATCCTACATCACCTTGTCAAGATTGATTCTATAAAATGCTAATCCCACAGTATATTCAGCCAACAAAGGGTCTCACTATAACATAAGTTTGCAAAAGGACACACTCTGATCCTGAGTTGAAATCTGTGACATTCCTTATTGCAGTTTAGAGAGCCTTCAGAACGTCCCAGTTCAAAGCAACTGCAAATTAGCTCTTCCTAGGGTCACCTTGGCTGCAAACAATGTTTTCCTTTTATTTCAACCTTACTCATGAAGTACTCCTATTTTCACCTCTGGATGCTTACAAATTTCCAGATCTGTCATTTAAGACATGCCATCCCACATGAGATGGGTCACTGGGCTGAGCAGAGTGAAGGGGACATGACACAAGCAGTAGTGGAGAAGGAGAGTTGAGCAGAATCTCCTGAGGGCCCCAAGTAATACTTCAAACTATGGGAGTTACTGGGACTCCACATTTGTCAACACAGAGCATGGACTGATGGTAGAAAAACTTCCATAAAGACACTGGCATGTTTGCTTTTAAGAGAAATCCAATGCTTCCTCCTTTTCTTCACTTTCTGCAAAGCGGCCCCTCCCCCCCATTCTCCTCCTCCTCCTCCTCCTCAACCATCCCTTCCTTTATTCCTCACACTTTTGGAAGCTCTCTGTAATCGGTGACTGTCACAAGTTGTACAATAGTCCAGTTCGTCACACCTCAAAGAGAAGTCAACATGGTGGTTCCATTCATGTTCTAGAACTATCTGTAAGATGAGACTGAAGGTGGGCTCTAGCTAAGATCACATCTCATTCTATTTCATATCTGTCTTGCTCCTTTCATATCCTCTCTTGGGAAATCCTTCTCTGAACAATTCCTGGGCACCCAAATTCTTATCTCAATAATAGAAATCATGACCTAAGAAAGCCCCAAAGATCAGAGGGTTCCGTTCCCTCCAAAATGAGAATTCTTAAATATAATCATCGTTCTCACATTTTCTTTCTCCTCTTATATTTAGTTTAACTCTCATCACATCTTGTAGATGAATGTTTATTGTGTTTACAAACAGAAAGCTATGACTAGCTCCACAACATAAAATCATCAATGTAAAGAATCTTCCCCAATTGTTGACTATATAATTAATTAAAATTATAACTTCTAATAAAGTAATACAATTTATAATTAACCCTGGATCTAAGTAGACTCAATACTAATACAATGAGTTTTCTAATGCCATTATTTGATTTATCTTCTGTGATCAAACTCTATTTTTTTTGTCTTTGTTTTACCAAAGGGCCAAGGGTACATAATCTTAGTGTAATCTTTGGCATATAGCTCTTACATGTAAAAGCACTTTGCTATAATCCTGCCTATAAACTTTGTACAGTAATTTCTGTCATAAATAATATCTTTCTTGATTTCTAGGATTCAACGCAGCCAAGAGGAATATTAGACCAGTCTACTTTCTCTGCTTCAGTATTCATACTTAACTGTACATCCATCAGGCTATGTTTCATTTAAACTTTCCTATAACACAGTAGGTCTTTTTCTATTAACATTAAGATTCAAGATTTAGTAGATTTCAGGAAATGTCATTTTACCATATATCCTGGTTGTTCTGTTATTGTCTTTTAATAAACAACATCTACTTTACTTTATATCTCCTTTTTCTGCCCTCTGTATATACAGAATAACTAAAATTATTTTCTGCCTTTTCATTTGTTTTTATTTTTTCTCTATCTCAAGCCTCTTCTGTGCCCAGGAATGCTACATACAAAATCATATATTTCAATTCTTCATGTTCCAAATATGGATATTCTTTTAGAGGAGGTAGTACGCTGGGGATTGAATCCAGAGCCTTCACAATGAACTATATCCCCAGGTGGTTTTAGTTTCTGAGACAAGGTCTCAAAGAGTTTCCTGGACTGCCATCAAACCTCTGATCCTCCTGCCTCAGCCTTCAAAGTAGTGGATGAGGTTTTTAATGACTTTATATTTCCATTCCATTTCTTTGTAAAGATCTGCCTGATCACTTTTCCTCAATGTAGTGTGTATATGTGTGTGAGTCCACATGTGTGTGTGTGCATGTGTGATTGTGTCTGTGTATATATCATTCGATACGTTTTATTCATTTAATACCACTTAGCAGTTTACATTCATTCTATTTTAAGTATAAAGGATGTACTTTTCTTTCATTTTCTTTTTCAATTAATTTTCCTTCTGTCTTCTATATTGTATATCTGCTGTTAATTTTCTCTTGCTCATTGTGCTTCTTAGAATGGAGTTCGGTGAAGACCAGTGTTCTGTCCACAAATGGGGGAGTCACAGTACTAGCAAAGTGAAGCCCACAAATGCTATCCATTTCCACGTAGGCATGCTGTCTCAGAACACTCTTACTGCAGACAATGCTTTCCTCTTATTCCAACCTTACTCGCGAAGGTTATTTTTACTGAGTGAATAGCCAACTTGTTATTATTATCCAGGCACAGTTGGCCACATTTCCTATGTGAATATTTGTTTCTCTTAAGTTTCCAACACCTCTCAGGGGGCTTAGCTCACAGCCAAACTCAAGTCACACACACACGTCTTCTTTCATGATTTGCATTTGGCTTTATCTCTTCAAGTCACTCTAATAAACAGGTTCAGAGAATCCACAACACAGTGTAAAAATCAAGAAAGAAATGAAATGGCTTTTGGCATACTTCGTGGTAAAGATCGAGTCTCGAGTCTCTTCTACTCCTTTTTCTCTAATGGGTAGTTTCTCCAAAAGGACACAAGGTTAAATGGCTTTATCCTGTCAACTTCTACTATAACCTGACTTCCTGCACAATGTCTGTGCTTTGTCATGACGTTCCTTTTCCATTCCATTCATTTGTAATTACCTAATGAAGATCTGTAGCTACCTTTGGCCTTTCTTTACCTGCTGTCAATTTCTAATAATTTAGGCAGACAAAACAACCAGAATTCCTGTAGTCAGTGTTTTGCCTTTAAGCAACTTCCTGTATGATGCATTCCTCTAGGAACGAGTATGTGCAAGGTAGGAGTGGTCCACACTTGCTGTGTTCATTTTCTCACTCTCCGGTCATTCAATATCTATGGAGGGTTTCTGACATGTTGGCCAAACTAAAATGGAAAAAAAACCACTTTCTAGTGCGTCATAAATCGCTTTGAGATAAACAAAAAAAGTTTTAAAGAATCTGATGACAGTTTCAGAAGCTAATTTTATTTACCCTGCATTTCTATCATCCATAAATATTATTAAGTGATGATTATCTGCTTTGTTCCTGACTGGGGAAATTGAATTTCATGAGCTACTGATGAAATTGATTTTTCTAAGAAAAGAACATCGGTCAGTTGTTTCAGTAGATTTCTTTCTTTTTACTTGGTGGCTGTATTTTTCAAGGGGAATTCATGTATACCTGAAAGATTTAAAGATGTGAGTATTTTTATAATAAACCCACCATAACACATGAAGGAGAATGTAAAAAGACTTCATGTAAATCCCACAGGTGAATGAGTAAGAATATATTTTGTAGACTTTTAAAACAAATCCTTCAATTGCCTGAGTTCTTTGGAGGATATATGCTACCTAAAGTCAATAAACTTATAAATAAGTAATAAAGTGAGGCAGTCACACAGATGGAAAATATAAAGGGGGGATGATGGCTCCATACTATGAGTCTGGAAAGAACATTTACTGCTGTTTTGAGAAAAGAAGGACCCAAATGTAGAGCTGGGCTGCCAAAGTGCCCTTTCTTATAGAATGCAGATAATTCTGTGGTGGTTCACTATCTGGGACACGGATTCTGACTCATAGACTCAGTTACATACATTGTAAACTGCAAATGAATTGGTCTTTCTTTTGGTCCCCAACGTATAGAGAATTTGCAAATGCCTTGCCAGATGCAGGATATTACAAATATCTCAGTTGTCTCTGAATCCTCTCTCTGTGTGTGTGTGTGTGTGTGTGAGCTCAATGCATGTGAATGATGCTGGCTCAGAAATGGCTCAAGGCCAGAAAGAGCTCCCTATAGCAACACTGATAAAATGATTAAATGAATGACAGAATCCCGAGGTCTGGGCAACAGTTCTCCTGTTGTCAGTGTTAGCTGGGTGGGGTTAGGACCAAACATGGCTAAGACTGAAGAAATAGTATGTAATTCAGTGATGGGCACCATTTCCCTGTCTAGATATGGCTGGACTATCTGTTGGTCTGACTACCTAAAAGGTATAAACCTGACAGGTACATATAAGTAAACACATTTTTTCTGCTTTTAAAAATAAATGTGTATATATGTACATGTATATATGAAATATATTATGATATTCTAATAATAAAAAAATTGAAATCTAAAAGTGACTTTAGAATGTTTTAGGGGTAGGAAGACTTAAATCACTTGAACTAGAAAAAACTATTCTTTAAACAGTGTGCTATATTAACACGTCACTGATAAAAACTATTAACACTGGAGTTGTTCGGGGCTCGGCTGGGAGCCCTGACCTCAGCGCTGAGCCTTGCAGTGATCACAGTTGGTTGATGTCAAGGCACAGTCTGAACACCGAGCTGAGTGGTGAGGGGTCAACTACATTGGCAGAACTAAAACCAGAAGTTAGATGACACATAACACTAGCCATATCCTTGGCCAATAATTTTCAAATTTAAATACACACATGAATCACATGGAAATTTTGCTGAGGTGCAACTCAGGAGGAGTGGAAGGTGGCCTGAGACCCTTCACTCCTATGGAGCTCCTAGGTGGTGCCATTGTTGCCACCCAGGGAGCACACAAGGAGAAGCAAGAAGGCTTCACAAGATGCCATTTTTCCAGAATTGAGAGAGCAACCAAGAACAATATTTAATTTAGTTACTAAACTGAAAAATCATTTGTTCTGACCCCCTAACTTCACACTCTTTACTAATCTGTACTTCAAAATAGAAGAAAGGGGGCACAAATAGACTATAGACTATAGAAAAGGATAAAAGTTGTCAGTCCAAGGTGGCCTTTCTAGAGAATTAATATGAAAACAGAGAATGGCTCACACTAGGACTTGTTAGTTTTGAGATTATAAAACCAAGTTTGAAGTTGCAGAAAATTTAAGCAATGCATTGTAGAAGGAGCTACAGATAGAATGAATGTAAAAGATGAAAGGCTAAGAATTGCCTCTGAAAACACCACTCAGTAGTGAAGCAACCCTCACAAGTTCACCCCTAGCACCTCCTTGGTGGCTTGTTCCCTCTGGACACTCAGAATTCCCAGACTTGTGATGCTAACCTCACCAGGTCGCCTATGCCAAATTTTCCTATGGAACACAAACTTTCCTGCCCCTGGCAGTCAGGCTTATCCATGAGAAACAATGATGAGATAATCTTCAGGTTAAAAATAGCTCAATATGTTTTTGTTTCAAGGTAGTATTTATATTCGCATAATGGCCTCAGACATTTTAATGCAAATTAGTGATAAAAATGAGTAAAAGATCTTATAGGCTTTCTTAAAGCTCTTATTATCATACCACAAAGGCCGACTCTGATTCCTCACCAGAAATTAGACTCTAATTTGTCCACGAAATAGATCCTTTAAGGAAAGATTATACTGTTCAAACTCCAATAATGTGGTTATAATTTGCATTATCAAATCTGCAGTGGAAACTAAAAAGTAAATTGCCACATAATGAAGCTCTCGCTGAGCAATTGGTGAGGACATACCAAACCCCCAAAGTGCATGAGAAACATACTTTGGGAGTCTGGTTTTTAAAAAAAGAAACCTCATTAAACCGATCACAACCCACCAAAGTTGCTATGCATATAACAGAAAAAGAAAAAATTGTCTTGTTTCTATTCCCAGTAACTATAGACAAATCAGTCATGTTGTTTTTGAGAACTTTGCCGTAAATGCTAGCTAAAAGTTTAGCGCCTTTGAGGGCTAAAATCAGTAGTTTATGAAAAGAAAGCAAAATAAATGCTTAAAAGAACTCAACAATTTATCATCACAAAAAAAAAGTCTCTGGTCCATTTTCTGAGCTTAATGCGGCAAACTCGTTTAAAGTATTTGGAAGCCTACACTGGCATTGCTTTCTTACAATTTGGTAAAGTACAAGCACAGCATTTGAATAATGAAGGAGAGGCATTTTCTTCTCAATACTACATTAAGTAAAAGCAAATCACTAATATAATTCTGTTTCTATGGCAACTGAAGTATAAAGCCAGTCTGACAGAAAGCATTTTCCTAGTATACATATTTTCCCCTTCTCCTTGAAATATACTCTTGATTGTTGTCCAAAGGCTAAAGAGTAAGTGTCGAGAAATGATCATCTTTGTCCACATTTTCCAAAGTTGAGAGAGCCGCAGAAGGAGCTATGGCAGAAAACAGCAGCCTCCTCACTGCAGGCCTGGAGTGAGAAATGTCTGGAAGAATGGGCTTTGCAGGGAAAAAAAAGTCCTAATATAACTGACTCTGTGATTGAGACTTGGAGGTTAAATTCAAGCCTCCCACATTTAAGCACAATTATTCCTAGGTTGCACATGAGCCTTGTGTAGGGCAGTGTCTCCTTTCCACCCACCCCCCCACCCCCGGTGTTGTGCCAGGGAATATTTTTCCCCATTTTTATTAGCATGCTTTTGCAATACACAGTGGTTACATTAAACTTGAGAATTTTATGCATATTCATATCTTTTCAACTTCATATTCCTTCCCCCACTTTCTTTTCTTTCCAACTACTCCATCATCCCTCTTGAGTCCCAACATTTCACTTGTTTGATTT
>PVKB01004542.1:0-35165 GCA_004027205.1 Ctenodactylus gundi
TTCATTTCTTTTGCTCATTTTTCAATAGGGTCTTTGATTTTGAGGGGTTTCTTTTCTTCAGTTCCCTGTATATTCTGGTTATGAGCCTCATATCTGAGGTATTAGTGGTGAATTTTTTTTTCCCAGTCTGCAGGTTCTATTTTTACACTGTTGATAATTTCCTGTGCTGTGCAGAAACTTTTTAATTTGACATAATCCCATTTTTTAATAGTGGGGGCTATTTCTTTTGCTTTTGGTATCTTATTAAGAAAGTCTTTGCCTACACCTATGACTTTTAGATATTTGCCTAATTCGTCTTCCAGAAGGTTCAGAGTTTCAATTTTAATATATAGATATTTGATCCACATTGATTTGATTTTGGTGCATGGTGACAGGTGTGTTTCTATATTCATTCTTATGCATGTGGATGTCCAATTTCCCCAGCAGCATTTGTTGAAGAGGATATCCTCCTCAACAAGAGCTATGCTTTTGGTGTCAGATTTCATTGTTTTTATATCTCAGCTGAATTCATCCTCCTTTATTGAAGGTTAGGTAGCTGATGGTATTTGAATTTGTCTCTGCATCCTTAAAACTGTTCCACTGGTCTACCTGTCTGTTTTTGTGCCAGTGCCATATTGTTTTTAAAACTATTGCTTTATAGTATAACTTGATGTCTGGTATTGTAATGCCTCCTGCTTTATTCTTGTTTCTTAAGATTGCTTTGGCTATTCTAGGTCTCCTTTGGTTCCATATGAATTTAAGGATTATTTTCTCAAGTTTCATGGAAAAATTGTTGGTATTTAGATAGGAGTTGCATTGAATCTGTATATCAGTTTTGGCATGATAGTCATTTTGACTATATTGATTCTGCCTGTCCATGAACAGAGGATGTCTTTCCATTTTCTGATGTCGTGTACAACTTTTTTCTTCAGTGTAATGTATTTTTCTTTATATAGGTCCTTCACTTCCTTGGTTAGGTATACTCCTAGGTATTTAATTTTTTGCTGGACTATTGAGAATGGGATTATTCTTCTGAGCTCTTTCTCAGTGAGTTGATTGTTGGTGTAGAGAAAAGCTATTGATTTTTTAGTATTGATTTTGTAGCCTGCAATTTGGCTGAATTTGTTTATTATTTCCAAGAGTCTCATAGTGAAGTTTTTGGGGTCTTCTGTGTAGATAATCATATCATCTGCAAATAAAGATAGTTTGACTTCCTCCTTTCTGATGCAAATTCCCTTTATTTCACTTTCTTGCCTGATTGTTATAGCAAGTGTTTCAAAGACTATGTTGAACAAGAGTGATGAGACTGGACAGTCTTGAGATGTTCCTGATTTGAGAGGAACCACTTTCACTTTTTCTCCATTTACTATATTTGCAGTAGATTTGTTGTATATGGCTTCCATGGGTTTCAGATAAGGCCCTTCTATAACTATTTTTCTCAGAGTTTTTAATCATGAAATGCTGTTGAATTTTATCAAGGGCTTTTTCTGCATCAGTTGAAATGATCATGTGGTTTCTGTGTTTGCTTTTGTTGATGTGGTGCATTACATTGTTGTAATAATGTGTTTGTTAGTGACTGTTTCATGTGTGCATTTATGGCTATGATTTACATATGTTGAACCAGCCTTGCATACCAGGAATGAAGCCACTTGATCATGGTGTATGATCTTTCTGATTACTTGCTGGATTCTATTTGTCTGAATCTTATTAAGAAGTTTTGCATCTATATTCATTAAAGATATTCGTCTATAATTTTCCTTCCTGGTTAAGTCTTTGTCTGGTCTTGGGACTAAGGTGATGCTAGCCTCCAGATATGAATTTGGTAGTATTCCTTCTCTTTCAACTTCATGGGACAGTTCGAAAAGAATTGGAGTTATTTCTCCATTTGAAATACTGAAAAAATTCTGCTGTCAAGCCATCTGGTCTTGGGCTTTTATTTGTAGGTAGAACTTTTATTACTGCTTCAATTTCTGTGTGTGTAAAAGGGTTATTCACGACTTTTATGTTTTTCATTCAATTTTGGTATTTTATATGTGTCTAGGAAGTCATCCATTTCTTTCCAGTTCTCTAACTTGCTAGAATGTTCAAAAGAATTTCTCAAAATATTCTGGATTTCTCCAGCCTGTTGTAATTTCACCTTTTCCATTTCTATGTGCATTAATCTGTTCTTTTTCTTTCCTTCTTTTGGTGAGTTTAGCTAGAGGATTGTCTATCTTGTTTGTTCTTTCAAAGAACCAGCTCTTTCTTTGACTCATTAACCTTTTTATTGTCTTTTTAATTTCTATTTCATTATTTTCTGGTCTGATCCTTATAATTTTTTTTCTTCTATTGCTTTTTGGCTTAGATTGTTATTGTTTCTCTAGGGCCATAAGGTGCATCAATAATGTTCATATTAGTGACTGTTCTGTTCTTTTGATGTGTGCATTTATGGCTATGAATTTAACTCTATGAAGTTTTTGATTTCTTATTTCTTCTGTGATCCATTGTTTGGTCAGTAGTAAGTTGCTTAGTCTCTGTGTATTTATGTATTTTTTTCTGTTTCTCTTGCTCTTAAGTTCCTGTTTTATTCCACTGTGATATGAAAGTATGCAAGGAATTATTTCTATTCCTTTGAATTTATTTAAGTATGACTTATGACCTAGAATATGGTCTGTTTTAGAAAATGTTCCTTGTGATGCTGAGAAGAACGTGTATCCTGTTGATGTTGGATAGAAAACTCTGTAAAAATCTGTTAGGTCTAGGTTTTCTATAGTATCATTTAACTGTTATATACCCTTGTGGATTTTCTGTCTGGTTGATCTATCTACCTGTGATAGTGGAGTATTAAAGTCCACTGCTATAATTGTATTGGGGCCAATATGTCCTTTCAGATCTAATAATTTTTGGATTACATAATTGGGTGCTGTAGAGTGGGGAGCATATATATTGATAATTGTGAATTCCTCCTGTTCTGTTGTTCTCTTAACCAGTATGTAGTGATCATCTTTGTCTCTCCTAATCTCTTTTGTTTTGAAATCTGATGAGTTTTAGACTAATATAGCTACCCCTGCTTGTTTTCTGGGTCTTGTTGCATGAAATATTGAATTCTATCCTTTTATTTTCAGTTCTGTGAGTTTCCTTGTGGGTGAAATGTGCCTCATGTAAGCAGCAAATTGTGGGTTTCTGTTTTTTGATACAGTCAGCCAGTCTATATCTTTTAGTAGGTGAGTAGAGGCCATTCAGCAATTATCGAGGTATATTTGGTATGTCCTGCCATTGTTTTTCAGCATTATTTACTGGACTTTCTTCTCAGCTCATTCTCCTATATTGTTTCCTCTTTTTCTCTGGGGTCTTTGGTGTCATTAGCCTCAATTTCACTTTCTAAGTTTTTGTTAAATGTTCTCTGCAGTATTGCTTTGTGGCTGCAAATTCCTTTAAACTTCCTATATCATGGAAAGTTTTAATTTCTCCCTCTAATTTCAAAGATAATTTTGCTGGATATAGCATTTCGGTTGGCATTTATGTCCTCTTAGTGCTTGGATGATACTGCTCCATGGTCTTCTGGCTTTTAGAGTGTGGGTTGAGAAATCTGCGGTTATTCCGATGGGCTTTTCTTTGTAAGCCACCCTCGTTTTTCTCTTACAGCTTTTAATATTCTCTTTTTGTGTTGGGTCTCTAGTATTTTAATTATGATGCATAATGATGAGCTTCTCTTCTGATCAAAGTTGTTTGGTGTTCTATATGCCTGCAGTAGTTCAATGTTCATTTCTTTCCTTAGATTTGGGAAATTTTCTTCCATGATTTCATTGAAGATGACCTTTGAGCCTTTTGTTTTGTGCTCAGTTTTCTCCTGCACTCCCATTAATTCTGAGGTTGTTTCTCTTTGAGTCATCCATCAGCTGTTGGAACCATTCTCGTTCTTCCTTTTTTGTTTTGTGTTCTTTATGGCCTGTGTGTTGCAGTTCAACCATTTTATTTTCTAGCTCTGATCCTCTGTTCTCAACATGTTCAAACTGGTTACTTATTTTTTTATGCGTGTTTTTCACATCCAGAGTGTCAGATTTCATTGTTTTTATATCTCGGCTGAATTCATCCCTAATATCTTTTATTGTCTTCATTATCTGCTGGTTCCTATCTTCTTTATTTTCCTTTAATTTCTTGTCAGTGTGTGCTGATAGTATAGCTGTGTCCCAGTGTAGCACTTTCATTTCCTGTTTAAATTCTAGGAATTTCTGGTCCCAGAAATTATCATCGTTTTTGCCTTTTTCATCTTTGGGTTCTGCTATTTCCAGATCACTGTTGTTATTTTCTGAGGTGTCAGGTCTTGCTGTAGGTGTTTTATTACCACGTTTCCTCATGGTTCTGTTAGAGTGAGTTGAGGCTCAGGTACTGTATGTGGGCCCTGTTTCTTTTCCTGAGATTCTTAAATTATACTCTTTCTGTTTTAAGTGTTACCTGGCTGTCTCTGATATGCAGGAGGGATGGGGCACACGAAGGCCCAGTCCTGTGAGTTCCCAGGTATCTATTCTTTTTTTTTTCTGAAATTATGAATCCTATCTGCCCCCAGTGCCAGCTCAGTTTTCACAGATTGGCTCGCTTTCCTTAGCCAATGACTGAAGATTGATTAGTTTCTTGTTGTGTTTATTCCTAAATTGAGAATTTTTTTTCGAAAGCCGAAGTTGGATATTATACTTGTAATTGAGCCAGTGGTGGCAGTGAAAAGATGAAGATTCTAAGCAGTCACCTGCAGTGAGGCGGATCTGTGTTTTGTGTACCACTAATTTGTCCATGGCCAACAGCCTCCAATCAAAACACCTAGTAGAGTCCCTGGTGTATGTCTGTGGGCAGAAGCTCATGCCAAATATACTAGATATTAAAACCACTTTGTTAAATTTCTCTGAGGTTGCTTACACATACGGTTTGTTTACTTTTTCCTGTAGTAAGTGTACTGTGTATCTGAACAACAGTGTAATACAAGGGAAGTAGAAGTTCTTAGAAATGCCACATTAGACTTCTGTGTAGAAACTTCTTTGTATTATGGATATTTTCATTAATAGCACTGTGTAATAAAAAGCTGGTGTGAAGCTGCAGCTGTTCAAGAGTGTCACCTAAACTACTTCGGGGTTCTGGACATAAACCAAGCCGTCATGTCCCATTGATTGCTAGCATCAAGTTAGCATTGCCACGTTTTGAGACAGAGAAGCCGTGGAAAGAAAGCATTTCAGAGCTGTAGGCTTCATCTGAATTTCACAAGGATGAAAGAACAACTCCAAGAATTTCTGGGTTGGGGAACCAAATTCTGCCACAGACTTACATCTGTAGTGTCTGCTAACTCTTCCTAGAACTAAACTCCAGTTTGCCCACCCATTAGTGGAAAGTATGACACAAAATGACTCCTCATCCTAGTGTGGAATGTCCTGTTTACTTCTGCTTGTGGAAGCAGCAGAAGGTTACTTTGAATCATGATTCTCCCCACCCCAGGTGTTTGGGGTCTTAGGTCTTTCATGGTGTTTGGAGGCTGGTCTGTAGCAGCTATTCCTGTTTCCTCGGTGTGGCTATTTGGTTTTGCAGAGCTAGATGGTCTGTTGTTGTATTTTGCCTCTTGCTAGATATGTTTAGGGGGGAGAAAAGCTCACTGCAAAACAGGAGGGAGAAAACAATCTCACTTCCAACAGATCGAGACTCTGATGAGCTAGCCTGGTTCTAGAAAGAAAAAAAAAGTAAGAAAATGGCCCACACAGATTCTGAACTGCTGAAACCCAAAATCCTGTGGGTATAGGCTCATTGACAATTTTCAGTTTGAATAAGAGCAGAGAATATCAGAAAAAGACAGGGAGTTTTGAACTTAAACTTCTCCACACATTGAAAATGAGCTGTAATATTGTAATTTGGTTCCTTTGCCCTTTATCCCATTTATATATGGAGTATAAATAGCTATTTATATGGAACCTACTATGGTTACACTTACTTTTATTATTTCCTTGGTGGTCCTTGAGCTACTGTCTGTTGCACCAAAGTCATTTAAATCAATTTTAAGTTTTACTAGTTGATGTCCAAAATTAAATTGTTGTTGTGGAATTGAAATTGTAATAAGCAGTCTTAGAATTTACTTCTTTTGTTTTTCAGGAAAAATGTACCACTTAAAGAATTCTGTTCAACTTTTTATATGTAATTAATTGTCTACTGCCTTAAACTTTTCCACAAACATCTGAATATAAAATCATTATTTAAAACATAGCTCCTGCTACATTTTCTTAATAGATTACAGTCAGATTGAATGTCTCTTATCTAAAATTCTTAGAACCAAAAGTATGACATATTTGGGTTTTTATCCCTAGTTTTGGAATATTCACATAGACTTTACTAGTTTAATGTTCCTAATCCAAAAATCCAAAATTAGCAATGCTCCAAAAGTTTTGTGTTTTAGAGTATTTCATATTTTTTGATTTATGGGTACACAGCCTATACTGGAAAAAACTGCCCTGGGTTAATTAAATATTGTGGTAATAAAATTGGGAAATTATTGAGTTTAATTCTGTTTTTAAGTTGCCCAGGCAGGGCTTGAACTTGTTTGTAGTCCTTTTGCTCAGCAGAATTTCTGGGGTATCAGGCCTGTGCCACTGGGCCTGGCTACCTTAGAGAAATATATTTTTTCTTTTTGAGACAGGGTCTCACAGTAGTAGTAGTCCAGGCTGATTCTGAGCTTACCATGTCGCCCAGACTGGCCTCAAATTCATAGCAGTCCTCCTGCCTCAGCCTCCTGAGTGCTAGGATTACAGGCATGCGCTACCATACCCAGCTTGAGATTTCTTACACTTCTCATTCATCTCTTCTCAGTCTAGAAAGAAACAACAAAATCTCTATTAATTGGACAAAAGAATATCCATATTATGCTACCTTTTGTGTAAGAAAGGAGAAATAAAAATGTGTACATATATCTGCTTATTTGAGGAAAAATATGTACACAGGAAAAATAAACCAGATACCAGTGAGATTCATGGTTTCTGGGGGTTTGTTAGTACATGAATGGAATGAAAAAATAAAAGTGGGTTTGTGGGAAGGTGACATGTGGAAATGCTTTTTTGTATAGCTCTTGCTTTTGGAACAATGTAATGTTTCATTTATATAAATAATGAATATATATGTAATGAATAAAGTTGAGGGCAGATGCTAAATTTGAATGCAAATGAAGCAAATTGTATTTCAAGTGAACCATGTAACCAGACTGAAGGACCAGAGAGACTAACGTAGAGGCTTTGAACGTTGGAAACACTGAATGAGGCATAGTGTTTGTAGTATGTGCCCTCAGGCCAACCACACTCTATAAAGGATTCAATTCCAGTTAAAAGGCTTATTTTCTGAGAGGAATGGGTCAGTCATTTCTGTACATTTTAGGATTGAGCAAATACATAAATGTGTTATAGGTGATCAGAGGCAGATTTCTCAATGTGGGAAAAAATTTCAGATATAAAAAGGGGAGAGGATTGAATGTACCCTATGGTGTAGAATTGAATCCGTATGAACTCATGCATTTTAATATATGTAGGTACAGATAAAATACGTATGGATATGTGTGCATGCATGCTGTATGTGTGTGCATGTGTGTGTGTGTGTGTGTGTGTGTGTGTGTGTATCCCTTATAAACTTAATCTTTAACTCTTTTCCTCCTCCTTCTTCCTTTCTCTCTCTCTCTCTCTTCTGCCTTTTTCTCTTTTTCTCTTTCCCCTCTTTCCTCCTTCCCTCCCTTCCTTCTCTACTTCTGTAAAAGACAGGGTTTTGCTTGTGTTTGTTGGTTCAGGCTGGTCCTGAACTCCTGGACTCAAGTAATTAACTTGCCTCGGCCTCCCAAGTAGCTGGGACTTCAGGCATGCAGCCTGAACCTGGTGCCCTCAATCTGTTTTATAATCCTGTATTCTGAAGAGGCCTAGAAGCACCAACATATATGGAGAAATTAACACATCCAATACTTAGCTAGATCTTGGTTACTAAACACTGTCCTTTACTAAAAGCAAGTGGGATTTTTGTAGAAATGGCTGGGGTTTAGGGGTATGGAAAGGACAAGATGAGCCTAGGACGTGTTACTCTGTTACAAAAGAAGAAAGTAATCACAGAATTGTGTGCACGTATCAAAAGGATATAGAAATCAGCTTGAAGGGGCTTCAGTGGGCAAACATGGGATCAGTGAGCATCACAATAAACAGTGATAGTGTGGGATTATCGCCAGGCATAGAGGTCCACATCTGTAATCCCAGCACTCTGAGAGGCTGAGGCAGGAGGGTCACAATGGAAACCCAGCCCAGGCAATTAAATAATCTAGTGAGACCCTGTTTCAAAAAATAAAAATGGGTATGGGAAGGGGAATCAGTCCCAGTGGGAGGGTCAGTCCCACATGGAACCTCTTTCTGAATAGTGGAAGCTTTACCTCTCTGTCCTTTGTTTCTAAATAAAGACACTTTCTACACCTTGAATAAAAGGGGAATGTTGGGGTTGTGGCTCATTGTGAAGGTCTTGGGCTCAATCCCAGTACCACAATAAAAACATAAAAAAATTATAACCATTGGATAAGTAAGAATTCATGAAGCTACACTGATACAAGTAAGTAGTTAAATTAGTTATATAAGAGGGGAAACTTTTTTATTGTAGAAATTAAACATATAAATTTAGGTAAAAATGATGTAATTAGAAAAAGATCACTACTTGGCAACACCATCACATAAATTGCTTCTGGCAAAAATAATTAATAGATGAAAGTTTGAAGAGGAACAGCTTCAAAAATATCTCCCCACAAGATATTTATTCACTACAAAGGGTATCTTTGCAGTAGAAAGCCTGGCAGATGTGCTTTAACGAAATGATCAAAGTTAACTTCACCAGCAACTACTCACCAGCCAGCACCTCCCGATGCGATGCAGAGAGGAGCCCTTGCTTGTCTCTGTGGTAATCCTGTTAGAAATGCGCAACCTGAATCCTGTCAGGAGAAAACACCAGACAGACTCAGTTTGAAGGCACTCTACAAAGTAATCTGGATTTTTTAAAAAGTACAATGTTTTGAAATACAAAGACTCAGGAACTGTTTCAGATTAAAAGAGATTAAAAGAGTCATGACAACTGGATGCAATGTATGATCTTGGCTTCTCTTTTGTTATAGGGAGCATTACTCAGGCAACTGGTGAAATCTTAAGGTCTGCAGCTTATTGTATTGGATCAATTTTAGTTCCCTAGTTCTGTTCATTGTACTGTTATATAAGCAATTTCCCTATTTTTAGAAAATAATACACTGTGCAGATGAATGAGCATCCAGTCTACAACTAACTGTTAACATGCTCTAAAATGATCATATGTGTATCACATATGTTTCCATGTGCAGAAAGAGTGGAGGAAAGGGGAAAATGAAAGATAAGGGGTGGTGTGAATGGGTGTAAGTGTGGCAGAACAGCCTCTGCCGTGGAGTCCAGGTGGAGGTTATTGGGGAATTCTTTGTTTTAACTTTTTGGTAAATTTAAGATCATGTCAATTTAAAAAAAAAATTAAAACCTCCTCAACCTCCTCAACAAATAAAGAGCTTGCTGAGTGACATTGAAAAGTGCTCTGGAGAAAGCTGTTAAGACAGTGAGTACAGTGTGTTTCTATGTGGCCTGGATGATTTTTTTAGGAACATTTTTGCTTTATTTTAGAGGAAAGGTTGGTATCTACTAACAAGATTTCTAGTTTAGCTAATTATTGTAAAGAATTAGCATCAACATGCATTTTCTAAAGTTTGTGGGTGGAAAGTTTGTTTTGGATTTCCATCATAGTGGCTTGCAGTGTTTATGGCCCTGGCCTCCAAATACTTGTGCTGATACATTAAAGAGCACATGTGTGGGCTGGGACATAGCTCAGTGGATAGAGCCCTCAGATAGTATGCTCAAGGCCTGGCATTCTATTCCCTAGCACCTCATAAAACTTAGCCCATTGTGGTGGTACATGCTTGTAATCTCAGCATTTGAGAGGCTGAGTCAGGAGGATTGCCATGAGTTTAAGGCCAACTTGAGCTACATACAATTCAGGACCAGCCTAGACTTTCAGAATGATATTCTGTCTTAAAAAATGAAATAAGAAAGGCAAACACATGTATAAAGCCAGTATGAATTCATGTATGGACTAGGAATGAAATAAAACCACTGCAGTAAAGGGACCAGAACCACAGGCCTCCTGGGTTCCAGGTTCCAAAGAAGCAGGTGGACAGAGCCTACTTCTCTAGAGTGAAGGAGACTAGAAAGGCCACACATAGGGAAGCTGGAACCAGCCGCTGCTACCATGCTTTCTTAAGGGAGATGCAATAAAGGTTCTAGTACTTGGAAAATGTCTTACAGAAAACCTGGTGGTATGTGAGAAACAAGACAGCCCTGCAGCCAGGACTCAGTGGTCTAAGCTATTCAGGACTTTAGGGACAATCCTTGGGATATTCCTAGTATAGGTAATAATATGGTGAAATCTAAATATTCAATGTGATTTAAAGAGCTAACAGTTCCCAATTTGCGTCTTTTGATTAATAATAGAACTATCCTTGTGTTGGATATTTTTTTCAAAATATAGTCAGATGTCTGTAATCCCAGCTACTCCGGAAGCTGTGGCAGGGGATTGCAACTTCCTGAGACTCTGTCTCAAAATAATTACATGAGAAAAGGGGAGAAAAGAGGGGTATAGATGGGGTATAGCTCAGTGATAGAGTGAACACTTGCCCCCTGTGTATGTATGAGGCCCAGGGTTCAATCTCCAACATCAAAGTATACTATCAAGAAGTAAAAAGACAACCTACAAAAAAAAAAAAAAGAAAGAAAGAAAAGACAATCTACAAAATAGGAAAAAAAATATTTATAAAGTATGTGTCTGGTGGGAATTGATATCAAGAACAGTGGTACCCAACTTTTCAACATCAGGGACCAGTTTAGCTTCAAATCATTCTCCCAAGGGTGGTGGGGTGGGGTGGATCGAAGGGTATGGAATCAGGCACTTACTCTGCAGCAGATTGTTGAAGGATAGTGTTGAAATGGCAGGCAGCAGCAGGAGGGGAACAGGGAAGGAAGCTCCACCTCCTGTCAATCAGCGGTGGCATTAGAACCTGATAGTTTTATTATTAATCAGTCATCTCCTGTTTACTGCTCATCTATCCCAGCAGCCAGGTCCTTCCTTCCAATCTTTTCAGGGCCAAAGACCATACAGATCTGTGGCCCCAGGGTTGAGGACCACTGATCTAGAGTATATAAAGAACTCCACAGCTCACTCTCTTCCACCATGCTATAAGTATCTCTGCCCCAGGAACTCCAGTTTCAGCTCTAGCTGCAGCCCCACCATGTGATCCACTATTTTCCAGCCACCCACCCATGGATGGACTGTGACTTTCTGCAGCTGAAGAGTGTGCTGAAAGGGAGGGCCATGGACTTGATCACCTCTGTAGCTAGCCTGCCCCTGTTCGGCTGCCTGCGTGTCTTCGGCCTCTTTTGGCTGCGGCAGTGGATGCACACAAAGGCCTACCTGCAGAACGCTGTGTAGTGATCACAGGCGCCACCTCTGGGTTGGGTAGAGAATGCCAAGCCTTCTGCACTGTGGGTGCTACCCTCTTGCTGTGTGGCTGGAATGTGGAGGCCCTTGAAGAGCTCACCAGAGAATTTGCAACTTCTCATGGTCCCCAGGAGCAGACACATAAGCCCTACACAGTAAACTTCGACTTTGCAGACTCTGGGGCCATGTGGCTGCATCTGCTGAGATCCTGCAGTGCTTTGGCTATGTGGACATCCTCATCAGCAGTGCTGGCTTCAGCTACTGTGGTGCCATCACAGATACCACAGTGGACTGGACAAGAAGGTCATGGAGACAAACTACTTTGGTCCTGTTGCTTTAACAAAAGCACTCCTTCTGTCCATGATTAAGAGGAGGCAAGGCCACATTGTCGTCAGCAGCAGCATCCAGGGCAAAATCACCCTTCCCTTCCAATCAGCCTATGCAGGTTGCAAGCATGCATCCCAGGCATTCTTTGACTGTCTGCGTGCTGAAACGGAACAGGATGAAATCGAGGTGACTGTCACCAGCCCTGGCTACATCCATACTGATCTTTGTAAATGCTGTCACCACTGATGGGTCCAGATATGGAGCTATGGACAGGAACACAAGCCAGCGCCAGAGCCCTGCCAAGGTGGCCCAGGACATTATTGCTGCTGGGGGAAGAGGAGGAAAGATGGGATCCTGGCTGACTGGGTGCCTTGCTTGGCTATTTATCTTCACACTTTTACTCCTGGGCTCTTCTTCCACATCATGGCCTCCAGGGAACAGAAAGGAGAAATCCAAGAGCTCCCAGTGCTGGTCAGAGCTGAAACGGAGAAGTAGCACCTTCCTGGGCTTGGTTGCTCTATAGCTGAAGCCACACTTGTTAAGATGAGTGGAGGTTTGTCTCATGGAGGAAGACACTGAAGAAATACTTCCATGTATCCCTGGCATGGTCCCTACTGGCAGAGAACTGGAGCCAGACACCAAACTTCTTCCTGGCGTGATGGGTAAACACACAGGGAGTGAATATGGAGGTGTCTTTTAACTCTAAAAATAGAAAATAAATGACTAGAATAGAAAGTCATAGTCCTCAAGGACAAGTGGAACCATGTGTCCTTTGAATTCCAGTCCCACTGGCTGCTAGAAATGGGCTGTCTTGGAGTCAGATGTCATCTCATCACTTAACCCAGTCATCTTCATATTTGACATGTTCAGGACCACCTCCAGTGCTTGAGGGAAAAGGGTTAGTTTTAGGAGCTAACCCTGTGATGGCTCATCCAACATAGAATTCCCAGCCTGTGAGTAGCAGGTTATTTGGCCTGTCCCAACTGATGCCAGCTCTGGCACCAGCCAGAAATCCCCATGATCCTCTAGGCTCTCAGTGTAGCTCTATAGGATGCCAGGCACCCCTCTCAAGGAGAGAATGATTTACTAAAGAGACAGCAACCAAAGGCAGAGACCCTTGCATGGTCCCAGGCACCCTGGGAGATGAGTCTAAAACACAACTAGGTCTCCTTGTGGAAAGAATTCTTGGTGGGAACTAGCTGGAGCATCTGTCTTTCCAATGTATTAAAAATACATTGTTGATTTTCCCTGAATAGGTCAACTTAATGTTTAAGGTTTAGGAATTTTTTGCTACAACTGAAAGTTGGAGTAATAGTTCCACTATAGACCTCTCCAAATTTTAATAAAATCACCTGGTCGGTCATGCCGGGAAAAAAAAAAAAAAGAATTCCACAACTCAGTAACAAAACAGGACAATTAAAAGTTGGCCAGTGGAGCAATGAAGCTCAGTAGTAGAGCTCTTGCATGGGGCCCTTTGTTTTAGCCTTCGTACTGTGCAAACAAAAAAGAAGAAAGGAAAAAGAAAAGAAGAGAAAAAATAAGATATTTCTCCCCAGAAGATTTATAAATGGCCAATAAACACATAAAAAGATACTAAATTAACACTGAGTAGAATGTTGGGAAATACAACTCAAAAGTAGGTCATACTAATTCATGCTCCTAGCCTGGCTATTAAGAAGGGAACACAGGCTGGAGGACTAACAAGTTAGGCAAGCACAAGGTCATGGGTTTGGCTTTCCGGCACCACATAAGCCAGTGTGGTGACACAAGAGAGGCTGAGGCAACAAGATTTACCATGAGTTCCAGGTCACCCTGAGCGACAGAGCTCTTGTCTCAAAAGGAATGAAGAAAGAAAAAGGAAATAACATGTTGGTACGACTTTGGAGAAAGTGAAACTTTCACGTATTGCTAGTGAGGAGGTAAAATGGTATAGCCACTCTGGAAAACAATTTGATGTTCTTCTAAAGGTTTAAAATAGAAGTACCATATTGCAACCAGCTACATATGTCTCAAAAAGAATTGAAAGCCTGATCCGAAAGAGATACTTGTATACCTGTGGTAGCAGCCTTATTCACAATAGCCAGAAGGTGGGATACCACAAATGTCAATCAGTAGATGAATGGATAAGCCAGACCTGATGGTGTAAGCCTGTAATCCCAGAAATCCAGAAATCCAGAGGAGACTGAAGCAGGAGGATTGCAAATTCAAGCCCATCCTGGACAATCTAGGGACTTAGTAAGTCCCTGTCTCAAAATAAAATATGGTTATAGATTTTTGTCTACAGTTTCTATACTCATAGAGGGAGTAGAAGAGAATTTTTAAACATTTTGCTAGTATAATAGAAAGCAGGAAAAGGCAAAGATGACCCGTTCATAGGAAGACTAAAATAAGATGTTATAACTTAATTAAATACAATAAAAAGTCACTTATTACTACACAGAGACAGTAAGGTTAGATAGAGAAACAAAATTGAGCAGTGTAATGTTTATAAAAGACACACATACTTAAAAGAAAATGGTCCAGGAAAGTTAGGGTTGAAAGCATAGAAAAAGATGTGCTGGGAAAATATGACTCAGAGCCCATATTACTGTGTTACAGTCAAATAACAAACTACAGGCCCAGACTTTTTAAAATGTTATAAAAGACAGACTTTCAGTATTCTCAGGTAGGTGTATTCTACCTGGTATTACCTATTTTTTCTCACCTTTCTGCGTCACCTACCACAAATATTTAAGAAATATCTGTATATTTGGTAATGTAGATAAAAAGATGAATGTATAGAACTTGCAGTCCAGATGTAGAAGGAAGTCTAGTAACATTAAAACAAAAAAGCAAGTTGTATCTTAGAATAATATGTGAGATCGGGAGTTGGACATGAACGATAAAGCAGTCCTGTAATCCCAGCACTCCAGGAGGGTGGGGCAAGAGGACTGAAGCCCATGCTGGGTACTTTAGCTACATAGTGAGACCCTGTATCAAAATCAGAGATGAAAATGGGCTGATGATGCAGCTTAGTGAGAAAGTCCTGAGTTTGATTCCCATTAGCAATAAATAAATAAAGTTGCTATGTTAGTTCCTTTACAGTTTAGACTGTGGCCTGGACATCGGCTTTCTCCCCTTGGGTATGCAGCCTACTTTGGGACTAGTTCTTTCCCGGATAGCTTCAAGAATTTAACCTATAATGTTATCATGTAAGACTTCACTTGCAGGAAATGTAGCCTACCCCATTTACCTGTAACAGCTCATTTGCTCTATTTTTCATTTTCCTTGCTTAAAACAACATTGGCACTGCCATAAACTGCAAGGATAGATTAATACTTTCATAGCTCTTCAAAAACTTTTTCTTCTGTCATCATCTTTTGCCAGATGTTATTCTCATACTTTCTCACAGTGTCTCCAAAGTAGATGATTTCTCTGCTAGTTTTTCATGAGGAAGACCGCGTGCGCGCACGTGTGTGTAATTATTTTGCTTTTTCATTAGAGATGACTTTATCCTAAATGTTTAATATGCTCTCTGGTAAAGACAGTAGGTACTTTCCCTTAAAGTTGACCTGGTGAACTGGAAATGGGAGAGTAAGGATGGCTTCTAAATGTTACCTGTTCAGTTCAGAGACTTTGCATCTTCCCTCTCCCCTCCTTCCACCACTGTTCTAAATGGTCAACAAATGGACCCTGCATTTCTTTTCTTACCATCTTTTTTTTTTTTTTTTTTTGAGTCAGGGCCTCACTCTGTAGTCCAGGCTGGTCCTGAACTCACTGTGTAGCCTAGGCTGGCCTTGAACTGGAGGCAATCATCTTGCCTCAGCTTCCTGAGTGCTGGGATTACTCTTTGCCATCTTCACCGCAATGGCTGCCTCTCCCAGAAGGTTTTCCATGTTTTCTACTGAGAATGTGCTTGTCAGGGAATTTCAGAGTTCCCTGGAGCTGAAGTCTGCCCTAGGTGGGGATGATCCTGGTTAATTGCCTATGTTCTGCTGTGGAATTTCCAGTTTTAGATTATGCCAGGCCCTGCAGCCTTTATTTCTTTGGCAGGAGACCCCAGAGACAGTGGAGCCTATCTTTTCCCCTCCTGGCCCAATTTAATGCCTCACTTGGGCCTGGAGCTGTGCTTCATTCTGTCACTTGGGGAGCTGCTTCCCATGCTTGTCCCTTGCCTTTTGGCACTGGGGGGAGTCTTTGATATCCCTTTGCAGTAGTGTTTGTCGGAGAGATGTCCAACATAATCCCTGCTGGAATGGTCTGGTTATGTCCCTGTAAGCCATGACATCCATTTGGCAGTTAGTATACAGGTCAGGGGCAGTAGAAAAAGAATATCTTTAGGGGAGTATGATTCCAGGTGGGGTGTAGGAAGGTATGGTCTCCAAAAAGAGATGATTACCAGCATCATCTGGTGGAGAGTGAGAGGTTCTCCTCACTGGTGCCTGGTGTCTGCCTGTGTGTGGGGGTCGGGGTGGAAGGCATTCAGGATCTGGACTCCACAAGTTCTCAGAGGGTTGTGGTTAGAGGAAGAGGCTTCCCGTGCTGGGACTTGGTCTAATCCACAGCTCAGAGTCTGGTGTGGGGTGGGAAAATGACACACACACACACACACACACACCCAGACTTTTAGCAGTGGTGCTATGGGGCCTAGACTTTTCCTTCAAAATTCCATCAAACAATGATGTTTAAATTTTTCTCTTTGCAGTTTTAACAGTGTGTGCCAGGGAACCCACATTCTCTTTCGAGAATTCAGCTTCATCCAAGCCACCCCCCACAACAGGGCCTCATTTTTACGGGCCTTCTGGAGATGCTTCCGGACTGTGGGCAAAAATGGCGGTAAGTCTTCCGTTTCCCTTTTCTTTGTTCCTTTTTCTTTTCTTTTTTATTTTTTCATCTCCTTTCTTTCTTTTTTTCCTTTCTTCCTCTTCTGGCTTTCTTTGGTTCCCATAAATACTGTTTGAGGCTTTTGAGGAGATAGTTGTCTTATATCGGAAGACTTACTACCACCATTGCCATTACTGATGGTGCCCACTGTGAACTAGGTACAGCTTTGAGAACTTTAGGAACAGCAGTTCATTTCATTTTCACAACTACACTCTATGGTGATACTGTAATTCCTGTTTTGTAGTTCAGGAAACTGAAGCTCGGAGTAATTTGGAAGCTTATATACGAAGTGCTGGGCCTGACACCCCGGCTGCAGGCAAATATTTAAATAACATGCCATGAATACAAGGCAGAATGTGAATACTGGCATACTTTGTTTTATTGTTTTGCTTTTTAGCACTTTGAAGACTCGAGGGTTTTCCATCTCAAGGCTTGTGGTGATCGCACATCAAGCAAGGTTACTAAAACCATTTTTTCACTAGCGTGAGTTCACTATGTGTGTCATGGTCATTACAGATACTTCAAACACTTTCATTATTAATTATGTCTTTTATGGTGATCTGTATTCAGTGACATTTGATGTAGTTATTGTATTGTTTTGGGGTGCCCATGAACTGTGCCCATATAACACAGTGAACTTAATGGATAAGTGTGTATGCCTTCTGGCAGCCTCCCAAACCGGCCATTTCCCCATCACTCTCCTGCTCGGCCTCCCCATTTCTTGAAACACAGCAATGCTGAAATTAGGCCACTTAGTAACCCTACAGTGGCATCTAAGTGCTCAAGTGAAAGAAAGAGTTGCATGCCTGTCACTTGAGATCAAAACTTAGAAATGATTAAGCTTAGTGAGGACGGCATGTAAAGACCTAAGTTGGGCTGTAAGCTAGGCTTGCTGTTTCCAAAGCCAACTGTGGATACAAAGGGAACATTCTCGAAGGAGATGGTCAGTGCTACCCCAGTAAGCACATGAAAGATGGGAAAGTGAAGCAACCTGTTGCTAGCAGGGAGAAAGTTTTAGTGGTCTGACTAGATCAAACCAGCCACAGCATCTCCTTAAGCCAAAGCCTAACCCAGAGTAAGGCCCCAACTGTCTTCAGTTCTATGAAGGGTGCAGAAGAAGAGTTTGAAGCTGGGAAAGATTGCTCATGAGGTTTCAGGAAAGAACCATCTTTGTAACATCGAAGTACAGGGTGAGGCAAGTGCTGGTGTGGAAACTGCAGTGAGTTATCTAGAGAACTAGCTAATTGATGAAGGTGGCTACCCTCAACAACGGGGACGTCTTTGTTTTTGTTTGTGGTACTCGTGATTAAACTCAAGGCCCTTCCTTACTCTAGGCTATATCCCCAGTCCGTTGTTATTTGGAGATAGGATTTCACTAAGTTGCTAATTTGCTCAGGCTGGACTCCAGCGTTGCAATCCTTCTGCCTCAGCCTCCCAGCCTCCAGGCCCAGCAACAACAGATTTTCAGTGAAGAGGAAATAAGCTTATTTTGGAGGAAGATGCCACCTAGGACTTTAGTAGCCAGAGAGCAGAAGTTAATGCCAGGCTTTACTACCTCAGAGGATGGGTCACTTCTCTTCTCGCAGGCTAATGCCGATGATAACATTGAGATGAAGCCTATGCCCCCATATACCATGCTGCAAGTCCTAAAGCCTTAAGCGTCCTACTGAATCTTCTCTGCATGTTTTCTGAGTGGATCAGCAGAGCCTGGATGACAGCACATCTGCTTACAACATGGTTTACTGAGTACGTGGGCCCACCATTGAGACCTACTGCTCAAAAAAGAAAAAATGATTTCAAAATATTCCTGCTCACTGACAACGCACCTGGTGACTGTGGGCGGCGGTGGAGATGCCATGCCTGCTAACTTTGCATCCGCCCTGCAGTCCATGGATCAAGGGGTAGCTTCAACTTTCAAGTCTTATTACGTAAGAAATACATTTCCTGAGGCTGTCGTGGCCATGCATAATGACTCATTTCTCTGATGGATCTGGGAACAGTAAACCGAAGACCTTCTGGAAGGGATTTGCCATTCTAGAGGCCATTAAGAACATTTGGGATCCGTGGGAGAAGGTCAGAACATTAGCCTTAGCAGGAGTCTGGAAGAAGTTGATTCCAGCCCTTATGGATGACTCTGAGGGAGTCAAAGCTTCAGTGGAGAAAGGCGAGCAGATGTGGTAGAAGCGGCAAGAGGAGTAGCGTCACAAGACTGAGAGTGCAGATGGTGGGGCTTTGATGCGTGAAAATTTGCTTTTCATAAATTAGCAAAGAAAACATTTCTTGCATTGCCATCTACTCTAATAAGTATGCTGTGAGCATCATGGTGGAAATGACAAAGGACTTAGAATATTACATAAACTTAGTTGATAATGCAGCAGCCGGTTTGAGAAGATTGAAGTTTTGAATTGAAATTTCCAATTTTGACAGAAGTACTATGTGGGTAAAATGGTGCTAAACAGTATCACATAAGCTGGGCATGGTGACACATGCCTGTCATTTTAGCACTCCAGGAGACTGAGGCAGGAAGAACCATAGCTGGGTTGAGCTCAGCTGGGGTAACTTAGTGATTTAGTGAATCCGCCTCAAAAATAAAAAAGCCCAGGGATGTAGCTCAGAGTCCTGAGTTCAATCCCTAGTACTACCAAAACCCAAACCAAAACAAAGAAAAACACCCCAATATCACACAGTAGAGAGAATCTTTCATGAAATGAAATTAAGAATAAACCGGTACAACAGACTTCATTGTCTCATTTTGAGAAGTTGTCCAGTCCATCCCAGCCTTCAGCATGATCGGTTAGCAGCCATGACTGTAGAGGTGAAGACGCTTTACCAGCAAGAAGATTGTGACTCTCCAGCTGGGCATGGAAGAAGCACATCTGTAAACTATACAGTTAAAATGTCAAAATGATAAATGTATGCTTATACTTTATCACAATTTTAAAAACTCTGGGACACTGAGGCAGGAGGATCATAAGGTAAGCCCAGCCTAGGAAGTTAAGAACGTAGCAAGACCCTCTCTCAAAACTTAAGATTGGGGGAGTGGTGTTAAATGCTGACTTAATAATAATTCACTGGGTACTTAGAACTGCTGTCATATCAAAGTAAGATAAAATTTAAAGGTGAAAATGTTTTCATAATGTAAATGTACTTGTTAATCCATATGTAAATGTTTTTTGTTTAATACTGCGTATGGGGCCTTTTTCTACCTCAACTTAAAACTGATTATAGGTTGTGTGTCCTCTTGGATTGTGCCTTTGTAATGGCTGTCAGTTGGGAAAATAGTCCTATAAGTAACGTAGGTGTTGTTACCATCACAGAGTGGTAATACAACTAATATGTAGTTGTGTTAAAGTCAGGAATCTGGGCTGGAAGAATAGCATAGCAATTAAAGTGCTTGCCTAGCAAGCACAAGGCCCTGGGTTCCATTCTCTAACACCACATAAGCTGGGCACGCCTGTATTCCCTGTACTTGGGAGGCTGAGGCAGGAGGATTATCATGAGTTTGAGGCCAGCCTGGGCTACACAGTGAGCTCAGGACCAGCCTGGACTTCAGAGACCCTGCCTCAAAAACAGAATAGAATAGGGTCGGTAGAATAGAATGAAAACAGAATAGAATAGGATCGGTAGAATAGAATAAAAACAGAATAGAATAGGGTCGGTAGAATAGAATGAAAACTTTATGGAGGAAAGTAAGAGAGTAAGAATGGAGTGCAGTGTGAGGCCTGGGTTCAACCCCAGTATCACAGAAGTAAAAACATACACATGTTCGTATGCCATTTATATTTATAGCTCAAATGATCGTTAGCAATTTTGGTTATATTTTAAAATTATATGCATTGTTTATTAGACATACCACATGTAGTAGTCTACATTACAGTTTAAATGCATATACTCTGGAAAATTAAAAAGTGTACGTGACTTGCTTTAGTAGCAGTGATAATCACGCTATGGAAGGTGGTGGGGAGCTGAATGTGCAGTGGCTGAGATGAGTCTGTGCACAGAAAGAAACTGCTGGGCACAGGCAGGGTTTTGGGGGCAGAGACGCACAGCGGAGACGGCTCTGAGGACGGGCCATTCAATGTAAATTGGGAAGGAAACAGGAATTGCCCGTAAGGGGAAAAGAGAGGTGGACAATTGAGATAGTGTGTGCTGAGGCATGAAAGAACATATCACATATACGTCCCAATATCACACGGTAACAGAGGATCTTTCATGAAATGAAATTAAGAATAAAACAGTACAACAGACTTTGTTATCTCATTTTGAGAAATTGTCAAGTCCATCCCAGCCTTCGGCATGATCAGTTAGCAGCCATGACTATAGAGACACAGATGATTTACCAACAAGAAGGGAACTGAGATTAGAGTGACTGGAGCTTAAAGCGGCGTTAGGAAAGGTGAACTTGCAAAAGATGAAGAATCTTGTTCTTTTATTTTCTTTTCTTTTTTCTTTCTTGCTTTTTTTTTTTTTTTTGACACAGGTCTTGCTCTACATATAGTCCAGGCTGGTCCTGAACCCACGATTGCCCAGGCCAGCCTTGAACTTGAACTCATGGCAGTCCTCCTGCCTCAGCCTCTCATGTGCTGGGATTAGAGATTTGTGCCTCCATGCCCAGCCAGCCTTTATATGGTACTGGAAACTGAATTCAGGGCCTTGTGCATGCTAGGCAAGCGCTCTGACTGCTGAGCTGTGCCATTAGCCCCAAGAATCATGTTCTGAAAGCCTTTTTTTTTTTCTATAGAAAAGAATTTGGATTTATTCTGTGGTTGTCACTTTAAATCTTAAGGTGGGGTTGGTATGGATGCTAGTGGATCCTAAAGGTCACTGTGGCAGGTAGAAGATGGCTTAGGCTGTGAGCAGGGAACATAGTTAGGTTCATAACATGTGGTTGTGAAGGTGCAAAATAAGAGCCCAGAGTCAGGCCACATCCGCAAGGATGGGCAGGGCACTCCAGGGACAGATGCCCCAGGCGTTGGTGATTGAGTGGACTACAAGGTGAGTTAGGAGGCCAGGGAAAATTTCTAGGTTTCTCACTTGGGCAGTTGGAGAAAATATATTATTTGAGTTTTTAAAATTGTGATAAAGGATAAGCATACATTTATCATTTTGACATTTTAAGTGTATAGTTTATGACATTAAGTACATTCCTGTTATTTCCCAACCATCACCACCATCTCTGTCTATAACTTTCTCTTTTTGCAACACTGAAACTATGTACCCATTAGACATGAGCCTTCTCTTCCCTCGTACCTCTACTGCCTGGCAAGCTCTGCTCTGTTCTGTTTGTATGAACCTGACTACTGTAGGTACCTCATGTAAGTGAGATCACATCCTATTTCACCTTTTTGAGTTGCTTGTTTCACTTAGCCAAGTGTCCATAATATTCCATTGAATGTGTATACCACATTTTGTTTATCCATTCTTCTGTGGATGGATATTAGAGTTGCTTCTACCTTTTTTTCTGGCTTTTTCTCTCCATTTTATGAATGTATATATGATACATAGTGTTTACATTGAACTTGAGTATTTTGTGTGCATATGTATGGTGTCAAAATTACAGTCCTTCCCCCTTTCCCTTTTTGTCCCTCCCCCAATTTCTATTATCACCCCATTTAATTCTTTTTTTACATATCATTTTCCTTTCTCCTTCTCACCCTTTCACCCCTCATTTCTCCCCTCTCCACAAAATCCATCTTCTTATTTCTTCTATGTCTTCTCTTATATTTTTTATGGTTTGGTTTTCTCATATTAGAGAAACCATATGATATTCAACTTTCTGGGTCTGATTCATTTCGCTGATCATGATGGCCTCAAGGTGTATCCATTTTCCTAAAAATCACTCAAATGTGTCATTCTTAATGGCAGAGTAGTACTCCACTGTGTATATACACCACATCTTCTTTATCCATTTATTTGTACTTGGGCATATTGGCTTCTTCCAAGCCTTAGCTATTACCAATTGTGCTGCCATGCAGAAGATATTCAGATTATCATTACATCTATCAGATTTCTTAGGCTAAACTTATATCAACGACTGAATAAATGAATTGCTACATTAAATGAACTTAAGTCTATATCACACATTCACATATAAAGCAATAGATATAACAACATATTAAGTTATCTCAGAGTTTTTTTTAAGAGTTCTTTCCCAAAGAGGAGCAGGCAGTAACAAGAAAGATCATTATTACAAATTTAGTTGCAGAGAATGGCATTGAGATGTAAAATTCAAGAGTCAAGCATAGAAGTAATAGCTGACTGAGTTCTTAGTCAATGGACTAAGGCTATGTGACCTTTTATCTTTACCACTCAATGACAGCTTCAGGGAAAAGACTCCAAGAACCACTTATTTACCAACTCTTTAAAAAAAAAAAAAACTAGTAATATCCCACATCAAAACCAATGCCTCTGCCACTCCACTCCTTAAATACCTGTACACACATACACATCAAAAAGTTTCACAGATTAAGATTTTATACCAGTTCCCCATGTTGAATATAAGTATTATGTTTTGTAAACTAATATACTAATAAAAATAATAATTATGGGAGAAGTTTCACAAACTTTATGAGAAAGCTGGTACTGTTTTAGTGAGATACCAATCAAATGATTGATGTCTATTTTTTTTGTTACACTTTCTCTTTTGGTGTTTCCTTTCCTCTGTGTTCTTTGGTGTTGCTTGTCTCTGTCTCTCTCTAAAATTCCTTCAAATATTTTCTGCAGTTCTGGGTTAGTGGTCACAAATTTCTTTAGGGATTCTTGGTCATGAAAGATTTTTAATTCCCCTTCAATTTTTAGATACAACAACCTAGGTTGACACTTGCTGTTTTTACACCTTGAAAGATTTTGCTCCAGGCTCTCCTGGCCTTTGGAGGTTGCATCGAGAAATCTGCGGTAATTCAAAAGGGTTTGCCCTGGTAGAATAATGTCTGTTTTTCTCTTGCTGCTTTTAATATTCTCTCTTATGTTGTATTTTTGAGGTTTTTTTCTGTGATATGCTATGGTGAGTCTCAT
Organism: Ctenodactylus gundi; assembly: GCA_004027205.1. NCBI lineage: Eukaryota > Metazoa > Chordata > Mammalia > Rodentia > Ctenodactylidae > Ctenodactylus > Ctenodactylus gundi. The sequence goes on from PVKB01004542.1 coordinate 23,704, forward strand.
TGCTGGTTGAGATTTTATTTGGTGTTCTATACGCTTTGTATACCTGAAAATTAATTTCTTTTCCTAGACTTGGGAAATTTTCTTGCATGATTTCAATGAATACATTTTGTGTACTTTTGGTGCTGTCTGTCGCTCTTTGTCCCACACCTATAATTCTGAAATCGGTTCTCTTTGATTTGTTGATCAGCTATTGTATCCATGTACTTTGCCCATTTCTCATTTTGGAGTTGTGTCTAATTACGGTATTTGTTTACTCAGCCTTGTCTTCAAGATCTAAAATTCTGTCTTCAAAGTGTTTGAGTTGACTTCCTGTGCTTTTAAATGTATTTTTTTTCTTCTTTTTTTGAAACAGGGTCTAGCTCTGTAGCCCAGGCTTGTCCTGAACTCACTTGTGTAGCCCAGGCAGGCCTTGGACTCAGAACAATTCACCTGCTTCAGCCTTTCCAGTACTGGAATTACAAGCCTGGGCCACCACGCTCAGATTTATATGGTGCTGGGGAATTGAACTCAGGGCCTTGTGCTTTCAAGGCAAGTGCTTTAACCAGTGTGACATTCTTCCAGCCCAAATGTATTTTTCATATCCTGAATATCAGCTAGATTTCTTTTCAGAATTTCCACTTTTCTATCAAAATGTTCCTTCATATCTTGCATTTTCTTATTTACCTCAGCCAGCTTTTTATTTGTGGCTTCTACATGCTCAATAAGCTGTTTTTTCACTAGGACCACTATTTGTTTAGTAAGTTCCTCTTTAAGCTCACTGATCATTGCTTGCATTTCTTGGACAATATCTTATCTGAACTGATTGTTTGACTTGTTTTTTTTTTTACTTCCTTCCCTATGAGTTCTACTATTTCGGGGCCCATGACATTAGATTCTGGGATCTCTGGTATTTCTGTGGGTGTCCTGTTGCCTTGTCTTCTTCCCATGTTTCTGTAGTTGAAGGACTTCTCTTTAAAGGGCTAGCCAAGAGGATTCTTTGAATGGCTCTGAGGGTGTGGAGGGGGCAGTCAAAACTCCTGAGTTTTGTGCTGGGAGTAGGCAGTGAGGGAGGACCTAACAGCCTAGTAGCCTCTGAGGTGTCTTTATTACACCCAACCCCCTCAGCAGAGCTCTTCCACCTGTCCCAACTTCCTTCCCCAAAGGGTGGGCCCTCCACTCACGGAGGTACTCCCACTACACCCTAGCCATTCTGGGGATCAGCAGCCTTTCTCTCCTCTCTGCACCTGTCTCTTGTGCCAGTTTCTTTTTAGGCGCTGTTTAAGACCAAAAACCCTGATGTGCTCTTCTGATCCACTTTTATTGTAAACAGTTCTGTCTCAAGATCTCTTTTTTAAAAATGGCTTCTGCTTACATCATACCAGATATGGCTGCTGAGCACTGCTTCTGGTCTTGGTTCCAGGAGATCTTTTCTAGGGGAAGCTCATACTGCATTTACAGTATTCACTACACATGCGCTTGTTTTTGGCAGCTGGGGCTACCAGCTACTGTTAATTCCCACTTCTCCCAGATCTGTGCGCACCTCAGTCTGAGGTTCCAGACTTCAGGCTTTCCTCCATCTGCAGATGCCAGTGGCTCGGGTGGCTCTTAGTCATCCTAGGCCTGCTTCTTGGGCTGCTATTTTTCCTCCACTTCTGATGTGTCTTTGGGATTTCTGATCTTCCTGTGGCTTCCATTCAATTGTTGAGGTGCTCCTTCCTGTGTTAGCTAAGTTCAACGGGTCATTTTTAATTATAATCTCAACTTTTTATGTGAGTCCATGAGGAGACATTGCATAGTTGAGAATAAAAGCAGCTGCCATCTTGACCAGAAGTCCACCTCTGCCTTTTGCCGCTGATGAATAGTGTGATGTGTTGTTTCTGAAAAGTTGATGTTTGTTTTGTACCAACCTTAAAAGCTTCATTAAGCTGCAGGAAATACAGGTCAGGCTCTAAGAATACAGATTTGGGGAGATAGAATAAAGTTTACTAAAGTAAAGTTTTCCCAAGCACCTTAAAATCCTTGAGAGAAGAATAATGTCCAATACAAAATGCAAATTATTTTAATTTTTTCCCCAAGAGTTACTACTTTTATGAGTATGTATTTGCAATGTACAATTGTTACCTTAAACTTGAGGAATTGGTGCACATACATATCACATCAGGTGCACATTCACTTCGCCTCCCCCTTCCTACTTTCCTTCCTTCCCTCCTTTTCACTACATTCTCTCTCCCTTATTTACAAACCCATCTCCTTGCTTCCTGCCGTCTCATGATTGGCTCTATTACTTATTTGTACTTTGGTGTTATGGATCTGGAATGTCACCCAGAAGTCATGTATTTGGTTGTAATGGGATACTGAAGGAACCATGTGCTTCTAAAGAGGTGGGGTCTGGTCAGAAGCGGTGAAACACTGGGGCCTGAGCAGAAGGGGCAGGTCATTGGGACAGGACCTGGAAGGGTAGCTGTGCCCTCCCTGCCTCAGCTGGCTTTCTGTCTGCTATACTGTGAAGAGCTTTTCTCCAACTAGGCCTCTACCATGTGCTTCTTTCATTGCTGGCTACCTATGAATGGACTGTGTGAGACTTTCTGAAACTTAGAGCTAAAACAAATTTCTTTCCCCTTAGGTTGCGAATGTCAGGTATTCTGTCCCCCAACAAATAAGTAACTAGACATTTGTGTTTCTCATATTAGAGAAACCATGTGATGTTTAATCTTCTGGGTCTGATTCACTTCATTAAATGTAATGGTCTCAGGGTGCATCCATTTACCTACAAATGACTCAGATGTCTTTCTTTGTGCCTGAGTTGTACTCCATTGTGTAAATATACCCATTGTCTTTATCTACTCATCTGTCTTCATTCATTCATATTTTGGTATCTTGCATGATTTAGCTATTATGAGAATGGTTCCTTTTTCCTCACATTCTGGCCAACATCTATTGTTTTTTGAGTTTTTGATAATAGTTTTGATTTGCATTTCTTTGATAGCTAAAAATATTGAAATTTTTTTCATGTATTGTTAGCCATTTGTACTTCTTTTTCTGAGAACTATTGTGTTCATTTCAATTGTCCATGTTTAAATTGGCTCTTTTATTTTGGGGAGTCTTTTTTTCTTTTTTTCTTTTTTTGTTCTCTTTATATTCTAGATATTTAGAACTCTGACTTAGGAATAGGCGGTAAAAAATTTTGCAAGTCATTTTTATTTTGGAGCACTGCTGTTTGCCATCTTGATTATATTCCATGGAAGATACTAAGGAAGACACTGGCTGAAAGTGTACCTCTTGAGAACTGAAGTTGGCAAGGCAAGGCGTTGAAAGCGCCCCCACTTGGGCTTCCTTTGCCATGAAAGGGTAGTAAGTTTTTACACTTAGAATGTTAAAACAAGTTAACTTGCTCCAAAGCCTTGAAATTTTGAATTTCTCATGTGAAGCTTTCTTTTACATCTGTTCTTAAGAACCCTCTCTGATCTTCCTCTTCATTGTATGTGTTTTTCCAAATCATGTTAAGTACCTTTGAGACAATATCTGTTGTAGTGATCTGAACTTGACGAAGGGGAAGACCTAAGCCATTTCCTCATTCATTTAACAAATATCTCTGGGAGACTTATGTGCCTGGCACTGAGCTTAGAGTAAATGGACCGGAGCCGGGTTTGACCTGCTTTCATTGCTTTTGCCAAATCCCCACTCTACTTTATCTATAGCTACTGAAGCTTTTTTTCCTAAAACTCTAACCCAGCATCTTACTATATCATTTCAACTCTCCTAAAAAATTGATAATGTAGGCATGATTATGCACATTTTAGAAACAATGAAGTCACACAATTTAAGAAGGGTTCACCATGGGTCAGTTGTAGAGCTGTAAATAGAACCCAGATTTATTAATGTGCTATTTCTACTTCACTGCTTTTTATGAAATGTAAGAAAAAAAGAGATCATCCATCTCTTCCACTGTTATGTAAGAATTATTTTGTACTAGAAATATGATCATTTCTTTTTCAGAATAAATGTACTAATCAGCAAAATTAGTATTAAATTTTAGTAAACTAGCTTGGAAAAATGATTCCCCTGGAATCATTCTATATAAAAAGAATTGATCTCTACATAAATACCAATACACTAGGAATGTGCAGGTGAAGTCCATACTGTCTCATCAGAATCACCAATTCTTTTCTAGTGTCTCAATTGGTTGAAAATATTTATTAAATACATGTTAATAATCTATTAAAGAACAGTGTGTCCAGCTAGAGCTGGTCTTTGTGAAATAGCCTGTAGAGATAACTATGGAAAAACATGTCTTCAGATACTCTTAATTTTTTTTCCTGATTTAGAAGTGGGGCCTCTTCAAGAATTTATTCACTATCACAAGGGATTCATAGAGCATTTGAACTCTAAGCAGATGTGGGTTTCTTTATCTAACAGCTGCTGCCGGTGATCCATCCAGCTATTGAGGGAAAGCAACTCCAAGTCGTCCCTGCTTGTCCTGCGCCATAAACAAGACCTGAATTTTATACTAGATATTTATTGTTACACTGCTTAATCATGTAGCCTGATTCCCTATAGACCAAATGCAACTTTGTGTCTCAATGAAACTATGAAACTAAAAACCTTGGTTAAGTAGTTTTAATGTCCTCCCAGTTTCCTCCAGAAAACTTTGGAACACCTTTTAGCCCAGAATGTGTCAATTCCCAGTTCTGATCCAGAATGAGAAAAACTTCCTGGAGGCAAAGTTTGAAAGGAAAAGATTTATTAAATCGCACTTTTTTTTCCCATTCAGATGCCAAGTACCTACTCGGTGGAGCTGCTACTCTGTTCTTGTTCTGCATATTATTTCCTCAGAACATCATGTATATATTTTCACATTATCAAGAGGAAACTAATTCTTCTGAGAGGGAGCAAAAGAGCAGAGTTCCAGCAGCACATATCTAAAAATGAAGCCACCTGTAGAAAACTAAGGACCTGACCCCTGGCAGGAAACCGTTTGTTCCAGTCTGCAGTGAGTACAGGGGTGCAGAGTTGTTTCTGCATAGCTGACCCAAGCATTGCAGATTTTCCTGGGTTGGAATTCCAGGTAACCTCATGAACAGTTGAATCCCTTCCCATCTAGGCACCTTTGTACTCATGAAGGCAGAGATCTTTTAAATGTAAAAAGCTTTTAAAATTCAACTTTTTACTTTGGTATTTCAGTGTTAAAAGATTAATCTGTATATTCCAAATCTGGCAAAGATTAAAATTCCTTTGAAGTAAGTCTTCACTCTGTTTGGGAATGTTAGCTGAAAGAGCTTTTGTCACAGTTTACTTGCAATTTGGGGCTTTCTGCTGTTATATGTATTTCACACAGAAGCATACATTCTCTTTCTCTCATAGTACTGGGGATCACGTAGGGCCTTCACAGTGGACTCTATCCTCAGCTTGTTCTTTGTTTTTAATTTTGAGACAGGGTCTTAGTAGGTCACTAGGTTGGCCCAGACTGGACTTGACCATAGATCCTCCTGTATCATCCTCTCAGAGTACTGGAATTACAAGCTTATCCCACCAGGTTCAGGTGTATATTTTCAATTAATAAAATAATGGTAGGTGCTTTCTCTTTTGCCTATGAAGGAGTACCTACTAAGAAAATTATATTCTTGCCACAAACACCTAGAAATCAGACAGATTATCTGATACAGCTATTTTCACATATTAGGCAACAGGTCATTTAGATTATAGGACCTGCAAGAGTTTTTAAGCAACAATCCAAAAGGGCAGATTGTCAAAGACCATGGCAGGTTTTTGAGTTGAAGAGGTCCCGGGGGGCCAAGGTGCCCTAATGTCATAGGCCAGAATGCCAGAGAGCAGAGAGTATTTACAAGCTCCAGAGCTGCAAGTAGTCATGGGAAACTTTGACTATGAACTTTGAACATGTGTGGGATGAGAAAGAACCCCTAGAAAACAGTAGGCCAAATAATTCCTGAGATACTTGCAGGGCTGGAGATAGTCCACACTTCTCCCAGACAGTGGAGAGACCTCAAACACATGGATATTGGATGAGGTCTTGGCAGCTCCAAAGCAAAAAAGATTTAACTGATCCACAAGTAATCTGACTATAGTTATGGTCCCTAATTGACGATAATGATTTTCCGACTCTATCATGGTGCCAGAGTGACACATTCAGTAGAAACTACTTCATTTTGTATTTTGATATTTTTCCTGGGCCTGAAAGGGATAGGATCCTCTCTTGTGATGTGGCGCAGGCAGAAGACTGAGCCAGGGCTCCCATGCTGCCATCAGCCACATGATCATAACCCATATTCTTATGGGGCATTAGATTTTACTGTATTACTTAGTGTATTAAATGTATTTTTGCCCTATTACATGTTTGCTTACAATGGCTCATTAAGACATTGCCCCATCGTAGGTAGAGATGCACCTGTATACTGGAACAAAATTCAGTATTTAAAGAAATGTAAATTCAAAGTCTGGCACCCAGTTAAGAGTTATCAGACAATATAAGAAGCAGGAAAATAAGATCTATAACTAGAAAAAAATCAGTAAATATAAAAACAGACCCAGAGATGATAGAATTTACCAATAAGAAACTTCAAACAGTTTTTGTCTGTTTGGTTTGGTTTGTTTGTTTGTTTGTTTGTTTTTTTTTGAGACAGGGTCTCACTCTGTAATCCAGGTTGTTCCTGAACTCACCGTGTAGCCCAGGCTTGCCATGAACTCATGGTAATCCTCCTGCCTCAGCCTCCCAAAGGCTGAGATTATGCGTGTGCACCACCATTCCCAGCTTATGTGGTGCTGGGGAGTCAAACTCAGGGCCTTGAGCTTCCTAGGCAAACACTTTAACTGCTGAGCTATTCCTTCAGCCCCTATACTAGTTATTTTAAATCATATAAACATGTGCAAGTATATAAGGAAAACATGAATATAGTTAGGAGATGTCGTGGTTTGGATCTTGAGTGTACCCCAAAAGCCTCATGTTTTTATGGGTACTATTTAAGGTTGGGAGGTGAGGCCTGCCTGGAAGTGGCCGATGCTTGGAGCTTAACCTAGAGGGGCATATGTTGGTTCACCCTTCCTCCCAGGCTTTTTTTAGTTCTGCCTCCCAGAGTACTGGCTCCAGCCCTCGCTCTAACTGCAGCTCCACCATGTGATGCCACCATTTTTCAACTGCCCACCAATGAATGTACAGTGACTTTCTGAAACTGTCAGCTGAAATAAATCTTTCCTCCCTAAAGTTGTGGATGTTGGGTATTGAGGCACAGCAACCAAGTAACTAAGACTGAAGATAAACAAAAGTTATTTTAAAATTAAAATAAAAGGTTATGGAGGTAGTTCCATGGTGGAACCCTTGCCTAATAGTGCAAGACCCTGTGTTCAATCCCTGACACCACAAAGATAAATAAATAAACATGTAAAGGAATTTCTGAAGATGAGAAATATAATACCTATAGTAAAAATGACACAAATAGCAGTTAGCATTTACTAGGTGCTTCTTATAGATTGTTCTTCTTATCATTGTTCACAACAATCCTCTGTCTTATCTAGATGCTACTCCTACTTTCATGGCTCTGAATGAAATTAGGATTTAAAATTTTAACTTGCTCTAGGTCACATGTCTAGTAAGTGAAAAAGTCAATACCTAAAGAATCCAGAAGTTTCTGCGTGTTCCCTGTTAATAGCATGTGAGCTGCTGCAACTACAAATGAATAGGTGACATTACTTGCCCTCAAGGAGCTAATAGTCCTTAAGAAGAAACAAAGTTGTCTACACAGATAGTTTCCAAAGAGTTTGAGCAATTATTACAGTCAAGGGTAATTTTCAGTAATAATAGCACAAGGGAGGAGGTGCTTCGTCCTGTAGATGTAAGGGGTGGCTAGAGAGGAGAAAAAACAGAATGGATCCTGGAGTAGCAGAAGGCTGTGTGGTAAACTCAGAGGCCATTCTAATACCAGAAAACACAAAATTTTTTCAGGCTTCAAAAATTGTTCTTTATTTAAGAACCAGGACAGAGGGGTAAAAACTTCTGCTCGCAAACTGGAAGGGAGCCATGAATGGGGTTACCCCAAAAAAGATTTTTGAAACATGATGACAAAAGCAATGTGATTTCTTTGGAAAATGGGAAGAAATGATTTATTATGGCTGGTACTTAGCATATATGAAAGAAACTTTATTGACAATTAAAAGGAAATAATACTGAATGGTTATTTTTGTGCCAGCCACTGAACAAAATGCTTTACTTGTACTAATTCATTTAATCTATACATAAACACATGAGCTAGTATGTTTATCTGGTTTTATTCATTAAGAAACCAGAAATCAGAGAGTAGCACAGCTCATATTAACACCTAAGTGTTCATGAGGCCCCTGTTTGTAATATCTCTGCCAGACTCTGCCTGAGTACATGCTGCCTCAGGTTATGGGAGTCCAAAAAGAAGTTTATGCTGTCCTAGGCCATAAGTCATGCTTAAACAAATACAAAGGGATAGAAATAATTCCCTGTATACTCTCAGACTGTAGTGGAATAAAACTGGAACTTAACAGAAGCAGAAACAGAAGAAAATACACAAATACATGGAGGCTTAACAACTTACTACTGACCAAGCAGTGGATCACTGAAGAAATCAGAGAAGAAATCAAAAACTTCATAGAGTTAAATGATGATGGAAGTACACATATCAAAATCTGTGGGACACAATGAAAGCAGTACTCAGAGGAAAATTTATAGCCATAAATGCACATATCAAAAGAACAGAACAGTCACAAATAGATACACTAATGATGCACCTTAAGCACCTAGAGAAACAAGAACAACTTAACCCAAAAGGCAGTAGCAGAGAAGAAATTATAAAGGTCAGATCTGAAACAAATGAAATGGAAATTAAAAAGACAGTAAAAAAGATTGAGTCAAAGAGCTGGTTCTTTGAAAGAATTAACAAAATTGACAAACCCCTAGCTAAACTCACCAAGAAAAGGAAAGAAAAGGCACAGATTAGCACACTTAGAAATGAAAAGGGTGAAATTACAACAGACTATGCAGAAATCCAGAATATTATAAGAATTACTTTGAACGCCTATATTCTAACAAATTTGAGAACTGGGAAGAAATGGACAACTTCCTAGATACATATAAAATACCAAAATTAAATAAAGAGGATATAAAAACCTTGAACAACCCCATCATGCACACAGAAATGGAAGCAGTAATAAGAGCTCTACCTACAAATAAAAGTCCAGGCCCAGATGGATTCACAGCTGAATGTTTTCAGTACTTTAGGGACGAACTAACTCCAATCCTCGTCAAACTATTTCATAAAATAGAAAGTGAAGGCATACTATCAAACTTATTTCTTGAGGCTAGCATCACCTTAGTCCCAAAACCAGACAAAGACTTAACCAGGAAGGAAAATTATAGACCAATATCCTTAATGAATATAGACGCAAAAATCCTCAACAAGATTCTGGCAATAGAATCCAACAAGTAATCAGAAAGATCATGCACAATGATCAAGTGAGCTTCATCCCTGACATGCAAGGCTGGTTCAAAATATGTAAATCAATGTAATACACCATATCAACAAAAGTGAAAACAAAAACCACATGATCATTTCTATTAATACAGAAAAAGCCTTTGACAAAATCCAGCACCCTTTCATGATAAAAACATCGAGAAAAATAGGTATAGAAGGGCGCTACCTAAAACTTATAGATGCCATATATGCTAAACCTACTGCAAATTCATAGTAAATGGAGAAAATTTGAAATTGTTCCCTCTCAAATCAGGAACAAGACAAGGCTGCCCACTATCACCACTCTTATTCAACATAGTTCTTGAAACACTCGCCATGGCAATCAAACAAGAAAATGAAATAAAGGGAATGTGCATCGGAAAGGAGGAGGTCAAACTCTCCTTATTTGCAGATGATATGATTATCTACATGGAAGACCCTAAAAACTCCACTACGCAACTCTTGGAAATAATAAAAAATTTAGCTAAATCACAAGCTACAAAATCAGCACTAAAAAAATCAATAGCTTTTCTTTACACTAACAATGAACTTATTGAGCAAGAACTCAGAAAAACAATTCCATTCTCAATAGCTCAACAAAAAAATTAAATACCCAGGAGTATACCTAACCAAGCAAGTGAAGGACCTATATAAAGAAAACTACATTACATTGAATAAAGAAGTTATAGGAGACATTAGAAAATGGAAAGCCATCCCCTGTTCTTGGATAGGCAAAATAAATATAGTCAAAATGACTATACTGCCTAAACTGATTCAGTGCAATTCCCATCAAAATACCTACAAATTTCTTCAAAGAACTTGAAACAATTCTTAAATTCATATGGAACCAAAAGAAACCAAGAATAGCCAAAACAATCCTGAGCAACAAAACCAAGGCAGGAAGCATTACAGTTCCAGACATCAGGCTGTACTATAAAGCAATAGTCATAAAAACAGTTTGGTACTGGCACAAAAACAGACAGATAGACCAATGGAACAGAATTGAAGATGCAGATACAAACCCAAATACCCTCAATTACTTAATCTTCAACAGAGGAGCCAAATACATACAATGGAAAAAGGACAGCCTGTTCAACAAATGGTGCTGGGAAAACTGGTCATCCACATGCAGAAGAATGAAACTAGTCACACATCTATCATCATGCACCAAAATCAAATCAAAGTGGATCAAAGACCTAGATATTAAAAGTGAAACACTGAACCTCCTAGAAGACAAACTAGACATATCTAGAAGACATAGGCAAAGACTTCCTTGGCAAGACACCAAAAGCAAAAGAAATTATCCCCATTATTAACAAATGGGATCTTGTCAAATTAAAAAGTTTTTGCACAGCAAAGGAAACTATCAACATTGTAAAAAGAGAACCAACAGACTGGGAAAAAATATTCACCACCAACATCTCAGATAGGAGACTCATAACCAGAATATACAAGGAGCTGAAGAAAAGTAAGCCTACCAAAATAAAGGATCCTATTGAAAAGTGAGCAAATGAAATGAAGAGGCAGTTCACTCACAAAGAAGTTCAAATGGCCAATAGATACATGAAAAGATGTTCAACATCCCTAGCCATAAGAGAAATGCAAATCAAAACAACGCTAACATACCATCTAACTCCAGAGAGAATGGCCTATATCAACAAGTCAAATAGTAATCAGTGCTGGCGAGGCTGTGGAGAGAAAGGAACCCTCCTGCACTGCTGGTGGGAATGTAAATTCATACAACCACTCCGGAAAGCAGTATGGAGATCTCTCAAAAGACTGGAAATAAATATCCCCTTGGATCCATCAACACCCCTCCTGGGAATATTTCCAAAAGAGGTCAAAACAACACATGGCAGAGATATATGTACACCCATGTTCATAGCAGCATAGCTAAAATATGGAAGTCACCAAAATACCCATCAACAGACCAGTGGATACACAAATTGTGGTATTTATACACAATAGAATACTATGCATCTATAAAGTTCAACA